>PNEQ01011272.1:52831-66167 GCA_003012365.1 Medauroidea extradentata | reverse complement strand
AAAGTCTCCAGAAAATGTGGGTAGGTTTAATGCTGGGAGTGGCAGAATGCTATAACCAGAAATGAGAGATCGATCATTTGGCTTTCTATTGCTGGATTCAGTTTCAGCAATAGATTTTGACAATAATGTTTCAAGGCCAGCCTTTACTCGATAAAACATGTTTTCAAATTCAGCTCTGTGTTCGCTGTGGTCAGTGTCTTCGTCATCCAGTTCTAGCTTTAGCTGAATCTCGTCAAAACGCGACCACAAATCGGGAAGTGTATCTAACCTACATTTTATCTCGCCGATGTTCTGTGATTCGCTGTAATTCAAAACAAAGGTCTGTATGCGAGTCAGTGAGCCCTTGTATACTGACCGCTGCCGTTTGAGGCGTTTGCTCATTTCTTCCTCCATGTTGCGATAGCGAGACACAGGGTGGCAGGTGGGAAGGATTTAATTTAAAACTAGGAATAGGAAGCCTGTAAATATGTCTGACTCACCCTCTGTCTTCACCGTAGACCCTAGATGTCGGTATGGGAGGTCTGCGCTGAGGCTGCCCTATTGGCCGGCGCGCGCGGTCGCGGGAGCGAGCTAACGCGGATGAACAGTAGCTCGAGCATTCCGTGAACGCGGCTCTCTCACCCCGGAGCCCGGCGAGTGGCTTAGAGAAGGAAGCCACGGCCGGGAGTTTGCCGACGCGCGGGCGCGTGTTTATTGTACAACTCAACATATAACATGCGCCATGCATTTATTCGTGGAACAGGTAAACACTTATTTGTCGTACCGATCCGGCCCGGAGGACCAATGTTATGACTCAAACATTGCTACACTTGCACAAAATGAAAAACCACTGTGTAGAAGTTCATAGCTCTTTACTGCAGCTGCTACAACATCACACTCCTCACTGACTACCATCTCTCTATACCTGCTGTCCAGCAGTGTCCCCCTCCTTCTTCCAGAGGGGTTGAGGGTGCCGAACCGGTCAGCATCTCGCCCCGGACGAGGCTAAACAAGCTTGTATAGTCAGGCTCGCAAAAATGTTTCTTCCCTACACTGTCCCAACACTATGACAAATCGCACAATACTAAACAACGTAATACGTCTTTCTGGGTTTGATCATCTTCTGAATTAATTTGTTCATTGAACGAATCACAACAATTGAAAGTACCCTTCTTACAGAGCGTTCATTTTGATGTTAAATTACTTGCAGAAAATATCCTTACATTTTGACAAGCTAACTGGGTTGTTCACTTCCAGTTTGTCATTTTCATTCATAACTCCGACAGTGAAGTGGCTTTTAATAAATTCCTTGTTTGTAACATTTCGACAGTAGTGATATTTATACTGAGGGATTTTATTTGTTTGGTTCGCCATAGTTGAATCATAATTCAATAGATTAAATCATATCTATGTGTTTCATCTCAAAATAATATATAGTACTAGTGAAATAGTTTCAGTTTAGTACATTGGTTCATGTATTAAACTGAAACTATTTAGCTGGTACTATATATTATTTTGAGATGAAACTACAAACTATTATTTTATCTATTAAATTGTGGTTGAACTATATCCGTCACATTTGATTTATCTGTTTTTACTTCTTGCATATTCATTGTTGGAAAGCATGCATGGAAATATTTTATAATGGCATGTGTCATAGTAAATATGTTATTAATTGACATTATATATATATATATATATCTTATGGGGGACAACATGCTGTGAACACTATGAAATCAATTTGCCGTGTTCAGTTTTCACACATGGTTTCAACTTCATACTTGTATCCCTACTGCTAAACAGACAGTGATTGGTTCACTATTGCTAAACATATGGTGCTTAGATTACTTTTGCTGAAATGTTAATGCACGATAGAAATTTGGCACTTGGCTTACTGCCGCTAGCTAGCAGCAATTGGCAGCTGAGGCTTGGATCATTTTTGCTAAAGTGAATTAGACCTTTTCGCATGTACTGAATGTAGAATCTCAATATTTATGCTTCGGTGCTCGGATCAATATTGCTATCCGCAATCGAATTAAAGAAATTTAAGCGTCATTTAATTAGAACGTACAATTACACCTTCCTTTTTATTCAGCGACAAATGTAAAGTGGTCGAAGAGCGAACAATTCTGTGGTGTTTGGGTAAAGTGGTATTAGTCAAAAATTGGTGCTTTGTTTAAATCGAAGAAGAAAGTTTGAAGTTCTACAGTGTATAATGGAACAAACTTCCAAATTTATTTTTGGCCTTCTCATAACCATTAGAGTTATAGCCTTTTACCCAGACCTAGAACATAACATGTAGAATATGCTCCTATACTTAACACAATTTTCTTGTTTTCGAGTTATACCACTTTACCCGAAGAACACCACAGTTCTCATGGACGTAGGGACTCACGCACTACTACTCCACGAGTTTATCTAGCCACTTACTGACAACACTCACCTCACTATACCGACAACACGACACTACATCACTCCCACGCCGTTTACACAAACACGTAATTTTATTAATTGCAACAACCTCGCTCCACAGCCATAAATACGGGTCTGGAGCCCAGCTAAAACAGTTACACGGGCCTCGCAGCCGTTCCAATGATTTGAAGTTAGACTTCGGGGTGCATTTGATATTACAAAAACCCAGCGAGTTATGGAAGCTTCGGATTCGGTTTCGCACCGCCTCGGATGGCAAATGAGGAAACGGCAGCGATGCAACAGTCAGTCAGCTGGAGTTCCTCAGTCTGAAGACGGAAACAGATACCAGTTCCCGTAACGCCGCATATGTCGTCACTTTGAGAAGCCTACTATTTTCCGTCTGTTTTTGTCTGTGTTGTGTCTTATCTGTGTTCACATCCATTCGTGTCTCTCGTCATTTGTGTTGTCGTCGTTCAACCATTTGATGTCTTTTTCGCACACCCCATTCTTGTTGATTTTTATTATTTTTTCGTCTGTATTTCGTTGTTAATTTGTGTCGTACTTTTCCAGTCGACTACATTCCACGTAAGAATTAATTGTGTGTTGTTTATATCTGTTCTTGTCCTTGTGTCGTCTTCCGAGATAAGACTAAATACCTTTCAGGAATTATTTGTATGTTTTATGTCGGTTGACGGCAGATAGAGTTTATTCTACTACAGGTTGGGAAGAAAATGTGTTTTCATATGGGAGAGTTTGGCACAGGGAAAAATTTTGCCGCTAGTTTCGCTGCTATCACACATGGACCAGAATAATACGAAACTAAAGTAAAATTTAATTTAAACAGTCTTGGAAATTACACAAGTCATTTAACTTAATTATCAAGTGAAAACAAACCAATTTCGCGTTTTAGGTTATCAATTTTATGTAACTTAAATTTCAGGAAGCCCTGTGATTGGTCTTTTTGCACCCATTAGCGATACTAGCGCTCAATTTTTCACGTGCCAAATGTTTAACATTGATCTTCCTAATCTGTAGTAGAATTAACCTAACTACAGCTAGCTGGCTTTTCATCCTTTGTTTTTTTTATTTTATTTTGGGATTTTCTGCATTACGGCATCAATTCGCCCGCAATGGCGTGTGTCCAACAAAACTTTTATGTTCATAATAAGTACCCATTGCAAGAATCGTTCAAAGATCACAATAATTACCTATATTCTCTTTCAACCTTTCTTGTCATTATTTCAAAAGTGAACGTATTTATAACAATTAAAATCTTTAATTATCTGTCACTCCAGTAGAAAGAGCTTTACCACAGTAATAAAAATTACACATTTACGAATGATGTTAAGTCATTACTTCATGAAAAAATATTTTATATTGTTAACAAGTATAGTTAACTACAATAAAAATCAGTAATTGTCTTAGTAATTGTTAAATTACCATTATTGTTCAGTTTTAAATTATATATATATATATATATATATATATATATATATATATATATATGCTTTTTAAAGAACACTATGCGCATTATGCTTGCTGTGCTTGAATGTTTTTAATATAAATTGTACTGCAACATATCTAAAACTAAGACTCATATACTCAACACGTATGTGCCAATGTGTTAATCCATATATGGTCCTCAAAACTATAAATTTTATTGCGAACAACCTTATACATATGTGTTTACATATGTAAACAATTTTAATTATGTAATCAGTATTATTTCATGTATAGGCTATCTATATCGTTGATATGCTTCATACACTTATTGTCTGCAAGGCATGTTGAGGGAACAACAAAGTAAAATTAAAATATATAGTTATTTAAATACAAATTTCGTTCTTACAGTGATTTTTGCAAAGTCTGCTAATTAATAAAATAATCTCATCATATGTTTAGTTTTCAAAAAAAAATTATTAATTTTTGGTAAACTATTTCTCAACGTTCGTAAATCGTATGTTTGACTAAACATTTGGTTAGGTAAGCGTTGAAATTACGTAATGTCGTAATGAGTTGCAATTGACTGTTTAATTTCGATATGCATGGAATTTTAAATTGCACTGCTACAATACATCTGATCTTCAATGACTTGAAAATATGGTTTTCTTTGTATTTAATATATACTCATTTGCTAAAATGGTAGTATTCACACAAATACCGTACACACTAATTAAATATATTTCGGTAGTTACTACAACTATTTGAAAACATGAATTTCACATTAAATATGAGATGGTAAAATGTTCATGCTTACTTTAATAGAGAAGATCTAAGTAAAATGTTAGTTACTCTAAAAGCATTTACCAAAATTGCTATAAAATGTGTAATATACACTGGGTAAAAATTAATACCCGTTGTGTATTCACAATAAGAATGAATTCAAATAGGCCTACAACAATGTACGTTTAAGTGTTGAATGACCAGTATTGAGTATTTGTACGGTCATAGTTGTACAGTTTTTTTTCCTCGCTGGAAGTTCTATACGTTTGTGAAAAATAAAATTAATATATTTTGATACGTTTTGATTTAATGTAATCTTCGCCTGCTGTAATTGCTTTCAAAATTGCGCGTATTACTGTTAAAAATCTATCAATCATTTGTTTGTGTAATCTAACAATGTTTTACTGAGTAATAACAGTCAAATTTCTAATGAATGTCGTCTGCATTATTTTAATCCCTTTATGTGCTGACTGCCTGTTGATCAGACATTTTAGAGGTCAAGTTCTGGCAGTACACAGTATATCATTACAAGTAATTAACTCATCATTATCGATTTTGTTTTAACAAATATTTCACAGTGATTGTTGCCTAGACCTAAGTTTATTTAGTGGTTCTTAGCGAAAGGTGTTTATATGATTATTTTGAAAATAAAACACGTGTATAAAATTACATTCACGAGTTTTAAAACCATTATTTCTACAAAAGAAACACTCGCTACGTAAACGGACTCCAAAGCCAATAGAATCTGAAAGAAAATACAATTCTTCTGAGACAAACGATATTACAATTTCTGGCAACAAGAAGTAAGCACATGTCACAAATAATAGTTCCGCGTGCTTCAGCTTTATAAATATAAATTTTGTAAAAAAAAAACCTATTGGTTATGTTTGTAGACTTCTATTAAACTTATATGGTGAATAAATGAGTATGAGTACCTTAAAGGCATTCGACCCGAAGAAAATTATTATTTTTATTTGTGCCAAACACTGTTCATATAACATGTAATCCCCCCAAATAAATACAAATTAGGCTCCACAGTTTTACCAAAATCACTCACGAAAGTGACAAAATAGTCTTTGTTGGTGTAGAGAAAATTTTAAAAAAATAATTAACTTAAGAACTCAAAATTATAGGAACTGAAAGTCAGTGTTTCCGTGTACTTTAAGACGTGTTTGACAAAAGTTAGACTTGAAAAATTAAGCAATAATCACAATTCAAATTAAGACAAAAATTTAACAATTTTCATCATTTATGATAAAAAAGTTTATGTATCCTTTCGTAATTCCAAACTTGTATTTAATTAGCTCAAAATATTTAGTATAAACATTCATTTTTTATTCCTTTAAGTTAGTTATATTTTTTTTCATTTTCTTTACATTACAATGGCCATTTAGTGACATTGAAATGTGATTAATAATCACATATAAATTAACTTTGTATAACACATATAATTTTGTATAATCACTGATTCTACGAAACCTTTAGGGTTTAATTTTTTTTATTTGAGAAAATTATACTATCTGACGTTTAAAAGTTGAAAAGTGTGTGGCACAAATATAAGATAATTAATTTTTACGGGACAAACATCCTTCAAGAAAATTATTTCTAATATTATTATAAGTAAATTCTTGGGATATTATAATTTACAAAATAAAATGTTGTATTCAAGACACGTCATTATTTTTTGTCCTCCTTTAAAAGTGACGTAAATTCCGGCATAAGTGTACAGTAGCATGTTTCATTTTAACTCTTTAGCATTAAATTTTTATTAATTTTATTAAAAACATATGTGGAGCAAAAATACAAATGAATGTATCGCAAAGACTCAGGTTTCAGTCGTTACACTTTTAATGGCATACTTACAAATTTAAGAAGACACTGGCTCATGTACAATGTATCTATTGGTGTTCTGGATGAACAGACAACGAATATTTTGTCATCAAAAATAACGATTGTGCTCTTTAGCTACACAAATGACGTTTCAGTTTTATACCCGTATTGCTATGATTGAAGAATGTGTTACTTAAGATGTTGCCTAAAATCATGTTTTACAAAACTATGAAGATTGTCATTAAGAATACGATACTGATGACCGGAGAGGCCACGGTTATTTTAACTTCGGTGAATTTTTTTGTATATATTCTTCATAGATAAAAATAGTTGTATTAAGTCATTTGAGAACTGTCACATTATTAAAATTACTAAAATAATTTAAGAAACACAAGTATACCATTTATCCCGCATTTACAAACAAACTTAATGTCAATAAATGCCTCTTTGTTTTACGACGTATTTGAAACATGCTAATCTGATTACGTGAAATACAAAAACAATCACGTGCGCGAAATAACAATTAAAAGTACCGGTAACTGTATTAAAAAATTGCACTCACCGAACAAACTAAGCTTGCTGTTTACTACCATCTGACGGCAGTATTTTCCTCATTATTACCATAAGCGTATGTCTTGCCTGTAATGACAGCAAGCTTGGTATGAATCTCTGAGGTTGGCGATGGTGTGTCGTAATACTGTCGGGCAAGTCCAAGTGCGCATGTGAAACTCCCCTCCTGATACGACCGCGCATGCCAGAAAACTGAGACGCAGAATGGGACAGGTGTATCAGTTGCCAATCTCATTACGGTAGTGCTACCAAAGTAAAAAAAAAAGTCAAGAGGAAATCTAATTTATTTCGCAATGAGACTTGCAGATTTATTTTGTTAAACTCCCGCAGTGGATATTCTCGCTCAACTAAATAAAGAAAATAGGATCTGTTTTAATTAATTTATTACTTACGTACTTATATTTTTGTGATAATAATTTGCAATAAATATTTTATACATCTTCCTTACTTCTTTACATAAAATATCAGTAACATGCCACAGGTATTAAAACCGCTTTAAAACTATGAAAAACTGAAAACCTGTCCAAAATTGGTAGAAAAAAGTTGAGCTGAAGAGTTCCTACTAGGCATACAGAATGCAAGTGCCAAGGTGAGACGAAATTATGAACATTTGATAGTGACGTCATTAGAGCTATAGACTAGCATGTTTTATCAGCGACAGAATCATCTTCTCAGAGTTGTAATCAACAAGATTTTCAATGCTAAAATGTTTCACCCGTTCTGAAGCTTTACTAAACCTAAGTTTTAAAACAAGCAATACACACAGGAAAAATTTAATTTCAAAGTGCCTCACCGTAAGTATAAGCCAAATTAAAGTATAAACTTTACTAGTATGTGTATCCTTATTAATTAATTCTAGACATATTAATTTACAAAACGCATTCTATATATATATATAAAATGTGTGTACTTGTGATACTTTATTTCAATTATGCCCATCTTTAAAATCAGTACAAACTTCGAATAAGGTATTAATTCTTTGAAACAGAATTTTTCAAAAAAATTCAATATTTTCACATTCCACTATTTTACAGATCGTTATTTAACAAGCTACATCATTAAATTTGATTGGACTGTGGACATACGCCATTGCTCATGTTTAGCTGATCAAACCTGTGTTGAATGACAAAGTACGGAAACGAACAAGAAAAAACAAATATAAAGCGCACACAAAAAATATTTAAAAAAAAAAACAATCGCTGAAGAATTCTGTCAATGTTAATATTGGGCAACAAAGAAATCTAGAAATGGAATTCAGTCAAATACCGACACAACACTCAGACACAAAAGACATACACAAAATACATACTAAAAGACAGACACAAATATAGAACCAGATTTCCAATATAAAACAAGATGGAAATAGACGAACATCAGTGAACAGTGGACAACAAAGACAAGACAATATATAACACAACACAAGTTAAAACCAACGAAGAAATGCAAAATTTCGGGGATTGCGTTCTATCCCCGTCTTCCGGCTGAGACACAGCTGGTCGGAACACCAATATGCGAATGAAGTTCGCTAGAAAAATTGGGATATATAAGCCTGTGTCCCAGCCTGAAGACGAGGATAGATCGCAATCCCGAAACGTGGCATTTTTTCGTTTGTTTAAACATGTGTTGTGTTGTCTATTGTCTTGTGTTTGTTGTCCACTGCTCACTGTTTTTCGTCTATTGCCATCTTGTTTCATATTGGGAATCTGGTTCTACATTTGTGTCTGTCTTTTGTGTATGTCTTTTGTGTCTGGGTGTTGTGTCGATATTCGACTGAATTCCATTTCTAAATTTCTTTGTTGTCTAATATAAACATTTACAGAATTCCTATTCTTTTTTTATAATTTTTTGTGTGCGCGTTATATTTGTTTTTTTTTTCCTTGTTCGTTTCCGTACTTTGTCATTAAACACAGGTTTGATCAGCTAAACATGAGCAATGGCGTATGTCCACAATCCAATAAAATTTTACTGTACTGTAAACTACCATTGCAACACACATTTAAAAATCTCAAGCTATATCATATGATATTTGTGAATTATGTTTCGGCTAGGAACTCTAAAAACAGCCTCAGCTTCTTTAAAGTATTTATATAATTTTCGTAGCTATATCAAAGTTTTGATTAGTTCGTATTGAGTTTCGCTGTAATGGAAAATAACGTCGGAGCCTCTTCTCCACATTGTGAAAATTAATGTATTCTGGAATGTTACCAGAAAATTATGCCATTGCGTTTTTAAAGTTTTTAAACTTACGCATTGCAGCTAGGTAAGTGATCAGTTGCAGCAATGAGCTACACTCGCGCAGTAATTTTACATTACATGTAGTAGTTAAAAGTCGAAACATTATTACGATTGTACCTTATATTGCATATGAAAGTGTCGCTCTAACCTAAAAGAATAAGTCAGATTTTCTTACTGACTTCAGATACACATGTTTAGGACACAAATATGGGTCAATTTTACTACTTATACCAAATCGGGTAATAATAAAACACATTGTGTAAAAATGACATTGTAACGCGGTACACTGTTGTACATCAAAAATGTTATAAAATATTACCACAATTAGCTTCAAAATTGGATGACGTCACAACAGAAAAAAATGGTACTTTCAAGAATTGAGCTTCAAAGATTTCCGCCACTTTTACGTTTAAGTCAGAATCAGAAATTTTTGTCAGCGCCTAACATCAAGGTCTTCAGCATTGATGAGGGAGTGACATGAGGTGAGTATGATGCAGCACCGGAATGAAGGGGCGGGGGATGCGGGAGATCCCCGAGAAAACCCACCGAACAACGGCATCGTCTGGCACGATTCCTACATTGGAAAATCTGGGGTGTGATCTCGCCGGGGATCGTTCCCGGATCGCCTTGGTGGGAGGCGAATGGTCTGACTATCCGGCTACCACGGCCCCTTTACGTTTAAGTATTGGCCGCATCAGGTAGCCTATTCACATATTTCATCTTTGATATTAATGAGCATTGACTACTCCTAAAAGCAATTTAGTCAGTAGTCTATTGTTACAAAACGCAGAACGTCATTAAGGGCATTCAAGTGGGGGAAAATTCATAATTTTGTATATGTATGAAATAGTGTTAGTTCTGTAGACATTACTTAAGGGTATATTAACCTCTAACGAAAAAAAATTAGCTCAGCCAGTTTTCCCGTAATGTCACTTCAAAGTCAAAATTTGCGTATTTTTACTTCATACAAATCTTGAAAACCAGTAAATATAATGAAATTGAAAAAATCTTATCAAAACTACACGTCACCATCTACGGCTTGAAGCATATAAAAACCCATTATAAAATATTTTTGTGTTTAAAATAAATTTCTAAAAGTACCAAAAAAATTTTAAATTTTGAAATTTTTTATTTAACATAAACATTTTTCTTAACGGGTTTTATATGCTACAAGCCATACACAGTAACAGGTACTTTTGATGTGATTTTTTCCCATTTCATTATGTTACTGGTTTTCAAGTTTTGTATGAAGAAAAAATATGCAAATTTTGACTTTGAAGTGCCATTACGGGAAAACTAGATGAGCTAATTTTTTTCCGTTAGAAGTATGTGTACTCTCAACTAATGTGTACAAAACTAACACTATTTCATACAAATATAAAATTATGTTTTTTCCCCACTTGAACAACCTTAAGTGCAAAACATTCGCTTGTTAATATTTCGTGAAATTAGCAAATTATTTTTGCATCTAATGTATCATACTGTGTCAACGTAACTTGGTAACATGTAATGAATTAGTTTAATTCTTATTACAATGGATGTCGGTAAAAATAAGAATGTTCAGCCAAAACAACATATTAAAGTACATTACAGATATAAATGCATTATAAATTCGTGCCTATTTTTGCATAAAGCAAATTGTTCAATCGTCGTCACGTTTATACCTTTTATCACTCACACTTGGAGTCACTAGATTAGCACTCGCTAGTGTCCCGGTTACTGAGCTGGTGAAAACAGCAGAATCAAGGCCACTTCCTTCACATTTTCGCATTTATCCTTTATCAGGTGTTCTTGCAGTATTCCCATTTGTCCCCTGATTGACTAAGTTCATCTAAAACAGGTCGCTGTTCTAACAATGAAGTTCTATTGTAACTCAGACTATGCGCACAAGCGGAGAAGACGAAAATAACTTGATCAGTATTCTTTAATGTTGTGTATTCTGAAGTCGAAGACGTCGTTGAATCAGAACTGTTTATTTCTGTCTGTTGCTTGTCACCGGCGCACCGACACGTTATTAAAATCACCTTTCCCAAAATAGTTTATTGCATAATGTAAGGGCTTTTAATTTTCGCTAAGTCAAATATATTTTTCATACCGCTTGCATGTAGTGACTAGTTATCTGAAAAGTGTTTTGTACAATGGAGACCATTCACCATGGGGAACCTGATTGATACTAGTTTATATTCTATTTTCATTGGGGAAATAGAGGTTACTATCCTGTGTTTGCATGAAACTTGATTTTTCGTAGTGAATTTATTGCTCATCACGTCTAAATTAACAATTAAATGTTTCCTAGTCTGAACACTATCATGTGATGAACCGTCATAGCGAGTGGCCTGGCACGTAAATCAATCAACATCACACTTGACGTGCAAACAGTGATTAATGTCAAGCAATGTTTTCAGTTAACTGTCAGTAAATATAAAAATTATTATTTACTAATGTAATGGACTCTACCGATGACTGGATTTACTTGATCGGACATACTCCATTGCGAAATAAACGACTGTCAAAGAAAACTAAAAATATTAGAAAAGCATAAATAAACAGAGTTTTTCTATTATTTTTAGTTTTCTTTTACAGTCAAGATAGAAATGGAGTTGGACTGACGTTGGAGAATTCGTAGGGAATCTGGTTTAAGTAGCAGTCGTTCATTAATACATAGACAGTGAAGTAGTCATGTGCGCGAACATCAGCACTGTGTTGTAACATTAAAGAATCGGGCAGCCGCATAAATTCCAGGGCCGCTCGTTTCTGTCATGGACAGTAGTAGCACTGTTACCGAGCCTAGAACATAGGCAAATCTGCGGACGTGTGTGTTCCATTGTACATAGCGCACAGGCGACGATGGATATTCACTGTATAACATAAGCAGCTCACCACGCCGGTCTTTAAGTGCGTTTTGAACGAAAACGATAGGTCCTAGGCAGTTGCAACTAGAGGATCATTTTTGTTACATAAGTTACACTGCTCAAAACACCATCATCAAATGTTTGAATTTCCTAATGCTACAAACCTTATGTGTAAACAGAGGGTAACCATCCGTGTTATTTTCACACGGGTGGAAGGTCTTTACCAGAATTTGTTATGGATTAGAAGAGCCTTACAACATAAAGCTATGTTCAGGGTATTGTCCTTCCAAGTTATTTGTTTTCACATATGTTGTGAAAATATCGTTTCAAAATTCAAACTTCAAAGGCTTATTTCATCGTAAATATTAATTTCAGACACAAAGTGTTGTGTGCATTTTGTGTTTATAATTTACTGAGAATTCACCTCTCGCAGTTTGTCGGTCGAATTCAGCCCTATCCTGTATATGTTACACACTATCATTTTAACAAACAAAAGTTTTTGTTAAAATTCACAATGAAAAGAAAGAACTACCAAGTAATCCATTTGTAAAAACTAGAAACCCATCGTAATCAATTGTCAGTTGTGTTTCAATAACGCAACTGTTAATAAAAAACTTATTTTCGCATATGAGCACGCTTCGTCAAGGAAGTAAAGCAAATGATAGAATTTGTTTACCTTCGTAAACTATAATTAATGATAACAAAACGCTTACATTGTTTAAAATGTTCATAATTGCAAATTAAACTGCCTGCTGCGGAACAAAGTGTATTGACATTTCCCGGGTAAATGCTTAATATAAATAGCTATTTCTTTACAGGCTAATTTTAAGACTGAAAGCACTTACTAAAATAATTAAGGTAAGATATTGGATTCCATTGCCTTTACTTATACACATTGTAAACGTAGTCACGAGATAAATACTGTCAAATTCACTGCTGCTGGATGACGGCAGTAAACAACCACTCGCATAGTACTATAAGAATATACTATGCACTGTACTGCCTTGTCTCACATACCACGCGATGCCATCGTTTAACTTTGAAAATTATCTCCCTCCCTTATACATTTGTCAGTTTAACTTTCACTGGTAAGTCATTTCAACCCTCGAGAGTTTATGTTTATGGGCGTCTTTCACTCTTCCCCGCCTTACTGTGCTTTTATCATTTTGCCTTCTCGGGTTCTTTTTTTTTTTTTTCACCCTTGTATAAACGTTGTACTTTTTCACTACCTGTTT
>PNEQ01011272.1:0-52731 GCA_003012365.1 Medauroidea extradentata | reverse complement strand
TTTCGTATATTTTCATATTAAAATAGAACAATACTGAAATAAATTCAAGTGAAATCGACGTCTCTGTATTGAACTTGCTTTTAAAAAACCTATTTATTTATGTTTTTATTTGGCATTCACAGACTGTATATTTTTGGGTTAGTAAGCGCCAAAGCAAATAGACACGGCCGGGTCGTTAAAAATTTATTGATGTTTGCTCAGTTCTTCAAACAGCGCTTCGTACTGCAGGCGATAGTAATTCATAATTAAGAGCTAAGCTAGATGACATGAGTTTAATTTGCGCTAGAAATTGTTCGCTGAGAGGTTTATAACTTGTGCCATCAACATGGTTACTCAAAACACACTCAAAAGTATTAGAAACTACTGTTTATTAATACAATTTCAAAATAATGTGAAGGTATTATGTGGATTGGTAGGTTTTACGACTGCCAACGTTTGTGCTTGGAATTACATTTAACTACGAAACTACAATTTTTTTTTGTATCACACTTTAAAACTATGCTTTACTTATTATTGTTCTAAATGCGGGGTCATCATATATGTCCATAGAGCTAAACGGTACATGCATTCTTGAATAACATAATTTATGTCGTGTGTTTGATAGTGACGGTTAGATGTTTCGAATTATAATATAATGTGCAAACATGTACATGGCTCGTAATCGCAATTAAGTGTGCCGCCTAAATTATAGTCGATACAAACAAACCCATGAGACTCGCAGGTATTTATAAAAGTCTATGTTTGATTCTAGCACTTATTCAACATCTGTGCTTTTAATGAGTATAAATTGTAGGTTATTTTTTTTAAGTGTAATGTATATTCATATATAAATATTGTAAAGGTCTAAGTAGTATATTTTGGGGAAGTTTGGCACAAAGGGATGGTGGATAGGATTGTTGGATTCGATGATGATATAACTGCCGCCATCTTGGATGACGTCACTGCTGCAATCTTGGGTAAAGTCACCGCCGCCATACTGGATGACATCACGACCACCATCTTGGATGAAGTCACTTTCAAAATTTCCAAACATTTTCAAATTTTCCAAAAAATTTCCAAAATTAAAAAATTGTAAAAAAATTTAAAAAATAAAGAAAAATCCCAAATTTAAAAGAAAAGAAAATTTACACCCACCATCTTGATTCCCGCATCCATCTTGTCTGCGATACCTGTCGTCAATTGTTTTACTGTAGGCAACCTTCTTGAAGGAGTTTCTTCGAGACTTGCGACAATTGTTCTAATTCACATTCCTGCCAACCGCAATCACACTTCATAATAAAAAAACATTTTTCTAGTAAAATAATTCAAGTTGATAACCATATCACCTCTGAATGGGTTCCCCAATCCTTTCCATGCTAATGACTTAAACCCGACCCTTATCCTAGCTATTCCCGAATAAGGTTCAATAAATTCAATGAAATAAACTATAGGGGTTTTCTAAGAGTATTCCAAAATTTTTTTTCGATTTTGTATTCCAAACACACCCCACTCATAGATCATAACGTAAAACATATTTTTAGAGAAAATATGATAAGTACATAACCCTATTTCACCTGAACAAGCTCCCCCACCCTCTCCCATGCTAATAACTTAAACCAGACCCCTATCCTCGATATTCCCGAACATGTTTCAACAAATCCATTCAAATAAACTATAGGTGTTTTCTCGGAGTTGTCTGAGAACCTTTCGAGTTCACATTCCTTCCTAGCCC
Organism: Medauroidea extradentata; assembly: GCA_003012365.1. Classification (NCBI taxonomy): domain Eukaryota; kingdom Metazoa; phylum Arthropoda; class Insecta; order Phasmatodea; family Phasmatidae; genus Medauroidea; species Medauroidea extradentata. The sequence goes on along the minus strand of PNEQ01011272.1, from coordinate 51,020 downwards.
CACTCATACCTCATATAGAATATAACTTTTTAAATTAAAATAAAAAGTAACCAACACTATATGCCTAGACAGACTTCCTTTGTACCCCAAGTACTCGTGCATTAAATCACTACATGATGCCTCTTCCCTCTCTCATCTTCTCAAGCCTCTAGTATTTTCCCTTTTTCCCAAGTCAGCACATGCATGCTAATCACATGCTCATTACGTGTCACTCCTTGCTTCCATACCATGATGTTGTCCTGTACGACCTCCCCCTCCTCGCCGAATCAGCACTTACATGTGTCGCAGTATGGTGTAATACCAACCTTTGTACTTCTCCCTCGCTTTTACTCAATACATGAGTCGCAACATTCCTGAGATATAACATCATATCAGTGTCGCAACATGGCACAAGTCTGTAGGCAACGTTCAACATTTATTACGTGAACACACTTTCTCCCATATCCAGTCATACCTCCAATCTAACCAGCCCTGACCTAGCTTTCTTTACCCAAATTATCAATTTATTCATTAAAATAATAAAAAGTTTCCCTGGGTCTTCTAAACAGTGATTTAAACGACAGTATTCACGGACTTCATTAGTAAAATTACTTTTTAATACCTTTCTTAATCTTACTATGTCTGCTATTACGAAATGATGTCATTTTGTGCCAATTTCTTATCTGATTCGGAGAGATATTGAAAAACATGATCGATGGCAAAACGTTGTCATTCAGTGAAAATATGTTTGCAATGTTTGTTATTGACATAGGCTAAACTGCTGCTGTTACTTTTACTATTTAATATGAGTTGTAAAAATGTGTGCAGCATAATAATACCTGGTGCAGACACGAAGTGTTCTAAAAGCATGCGTCTGCATCGTAAATAATCTGTTTATCGCTATGTTAATGATTTGACAGCGTGTTTTCTCATCATTGGTCATCTATTACAATTTAATTCATTTTATAAACGATGCCAAGCAGCAGAAAAACCAACACCAGCTTTCGGGTCCTTGTTACAAATCGAGCTGCAAAGTCCGAGGTTTTTTAATATGGGCTTTATTTTACCTTAAGTATTGGAATAGTAATTATGTACCCTATAGTGTGTGTGTGTGTATACACGCACACATATGTATGTGTGTATGCATGTTTCACTTAACCTGCTGTGACTAAAAGTATCCGTCAAACTATGTTTTTCTATGAAAGATACCTACTACCTCAGCAGAAAAATGTAAAAAGCATTCACTTAAATTTTTGTTACACCGAAATAAGTTTCTAGAAATCATTGTGCAGGCCTGCACAAGACAAATATGTAAAACTCTTTTGAGTTTTATTTTATAAAATTCGTTTTAATTTATCAGTTCCTAAGTTTTCAGATTAATTTCGTTCAGGTTACCCTGTTATACATGGGTCGCATTTTGTATTCCATTGAGTGTCATATTAAAGGAAAAATTTGTAATAAATGCGCTAAAAAAATTGGTCAGTTAACTTATCCTCTTTGATATGTCTACACAAAAATGTATTGTAGCAGTTTATGATGCATTCGTATGCCTAAAGATATATTAATATATATAATATAAATATACTATATATTATGTATGTGTGTAGGTGTGTGTGTTGAAGGGAATGAGGGGAGAATTAGCTTTTTAAAAATAAAATTACAAATGTGTTGTCACTTTGTCCATAAAGTACATATGATAAGAGTAAAACATCACAAAACACTGAACAAATAATTTAAAATTTAATGTCTTTGAAAAATACTTGGTATTTAATTGTCAATGCACTGCTGGGTTGTGACGTTGTTTATTACCGAATTGTATTTTATTTAAATATAATGAAAATTTTTTTAAGTATAGATTGACTGGCCTAGTGGTCAAGTGTAAGTGGCAGAGAAAGGAAGCTATCCGATATTTTTAAGTCTTGTGCTCACCAGCAGTCGAAGAGAGGACCTTAATCACGTTTTATAAATGTCAGTATATTACACTCCTTTATTAATTTAAAACGTATTGATTCCCGTTTACACAGACAACTAACTAATTTAAATTTGGCAAGCGCAAGCAATTTAGATGAAACTAAAAAATTATTGTTTCGAAAAGTTTATAATTTTCATTTTAAAATAGTATGCATCGTCTCGCTGTGGATTTAGTTACGTGAAATGTTAACCTGAACAATGCGAATCACATGTCACTTCATAATATGAAACATCTCAATCACTGATTTTGTCATTCACCAAACCGATTATTTTTGCGAAGACATGGACAGAGAGGTGTTAGTAAAAATATGGTTCTAGTCATAAATGCATGTTTTTAAATTTTTTGACATGTTACATTTTCAAAAAGTGAAAGATTTTAGTTTTGGACGATATTCGAGCCAAATAAAACGAAAACTGCTTACCCTATTAGTAAAGTCATGAAATATGATACAAAATAAATTTATTTAGCTTTAATTTGAGTGCAGAATTATACCTGTAGACCTATGAGTTCTCCCATTATGTGTAAAAATTTAAAACGTGAGTTAATCGCATTTTACTAAAGAAGCATGTAAACAATTCCCGAGATGATTTGCGGAAAAATTAATGACCAAATAGCATAATACTTTGGAAAAAGAATGACATTTTATGTATTTCGTTGATATTGTCACGAAGTGACTTTTCTGGTTTTAGTTTTTTGTTAAGATACCGTAATTTTTTGTTCAGATCCCTGCTTTAAATAATTCCTCACTTCAGAGTTTATCGAATTCTAGTTTTTTAATAATAACGGCTGTGTATCTTTAGTTGTATTTTACAGTTTTTGTCTAATTCCCCCCTCCCTAATACATCTACATGTTATGCCTGAGATAGGCGATTGTTTCACGGTACGGCCGTGATACATCTCATGTAGGCCGCTGCTATCCAGAGTAGAGCTGGGTGATGCAAGATTTAAACGTAATTCTGTACACAACACACGTGGTGTTATTATGTTCGTAGCCTTCTAGTGAAGTTGTGTCTTTTCTTGTTGCCGTGTTTGTGCGCGTGCCGAGCACTTTGTCCACCTGCATTTAGTTACGTCACTGAGCGCCCAGCGAAACAACAGCTGATGAGTTATGTTTACGATATTCATGGGCTACGTGCAGGCTAGTTAATTCGAAGAGCCTTGATTAGGTCACTGGTCATCAGCTGGGATGACGTAGGTTTACCGCACAGCCGGACCAAGAAGAGCTAGCGTAGCTTGTTTCCCCCTCCCCTTTCCCTGATTGCTTCTCGGTATAAGCCCGAGAAAATAACTTGTTTAAGTTGGCAGGCATGATGTCATCCAGGTTTGCAGTCCTGGAATTGTGTATGTTGGTACTTCAGCGCTGCGCAGATGTTCTGGGATAATAACATCAACACTCCCGTCGGTTTTTGCTGAACGTTAACTGTTTGTTTGACCACGTGCTGCGCAGTCGTTTGAATGTCCAGGAAATGTTTTCAAGCCAGAGTTTATAAAAGTAGCTGTCGAGAAACGTTTTGAGCAGAGAGCAGTTCATGTCAGGATTCGGAGATTAGTCTTGTGTCTTCCATCTTCGAGACTTCGACTGATTGTTTCCTTCGTCGAGGCTGAGGGTCGGAGGAACCCCGAGGGACTTCAGCACAAAATGTGACCAGTTAAGTAGTCTATTTGTGTTGTTAGTAGAAAAGTAGGTCCGAGCTGAGAGTCACACCAAGTCACACAAAGTCATAGAGTCATACAGAGTAACTTAATTTATTGAAAAGTCAGTCTCCAAGTTGTGTCTTTGACCCCCCCCCCCCAACGCACCTTTTTTTATTCATAGAGTAATATGTCCCCAAGTAAAGTGTTCTAGTGTTTAATGGGCAGTTGCTAATCAAATCCCAAATAAGTGTGAATGTTAAAGCTAAAGTTTTGTGTTTCCCTTCGCGGCAGAAACCGTCCCTCGTTTGTTTTGAAGTTATAACAAATAGTGTTGTAATTGTAATCCGTTGAGGACCATTTATTGTGAAACTGTGTGCTCAGTGTACGAGCTGATGAATCGTCGCATTTTGTAAACCTTTTGAGTAATACAGAGTTGTTTTGAACCCAACTTTCTTGGTATTTGCCTTTATTTTATTAATTACTCCTGATAGGTGCTATTTTCCCCTAGTAGAATAAGTAAAGTCTTAAAATTTTGATAAGTACGTAATTATTTGTAGATTATAAGAAAAACTTGCAGTCCATGAAAAGATCCAATTCCCCTATTTTAAACATGTTTACCTCTCGCTACCCCAATGTTATTGTTTCGCTCTACCTGTCTTTAATTTGTAGTTTTGTGTATTTTGAGGCGTCCGATCTGGCCTATAACAGATTGGTGGTGGATGGCTCCCCCCAGGTTAATGTTAGAATTTTAGGTTATTGTTTTGGTTATAATTTACCCGTACGTTCACACCACTACCCTTTCGACAATATAAATGTAATGAAATACCATAAGATTATTTCAACTAAAACATTGTATCAAACCACCAAAGTTTAGAAAAAATGTTCTATCTCGTGTAAGAACCTAAGGTGGGTCTTCTCCCTAGCATTCTACGTAAACTTTGTAAGCCTATTGTTAGGTGACATGAATAGATGGATGCCTTTTTGCTCTAAGCCGATTGATTTCTTTTAACACTGGAACCTGATACATAGATATCACGACAGTTAACTTTTGATTGTGTAAAGTAGTTTCAATATTTTAACCCCAATATAATTAAACAAGGATGCCCCCGCTGAGTTAACTGTACAGAATAGTGCCTAGAACTCAATACAGCCTATTGCCTAGTATTCGTAATGTCATCATTTATTTAAAATATGGCGTCAGCAAACCTTTATGGATGTAAACCATTTTACTTGTTTACGTAATATGATGAAGAAGATGCATTTTCAGGTACCTCGGTACAGACAAATTCGTAAATGTGAAAACAGGGGACTGAGACTAAGAGACCTTCAGAAGATGCTGATAATGACATTGTGATAACCCACTTGACACAAATACATCCCTTCAGAACGTACTGATAATTGAAAGTAACTTAGGCTCGACCCTTGACAGTGTCTACTGCCAGAAAAGCGGCAGATGTGAGTCAGGTTGCGCGCAGTTTTCCACCGTTTCTTTCAATCGAGGAGAATTGGAATTCTACCCTAGATTTGAACTTTTCTTTACTCTCATTCAGTGGGTCCGTACACCATCTCTGCTCTTGTCTGCCAGGGAAAATCCAAATTATTGTGCCTTCTATGAACGGATAACCATCTGGTAGATCTAGCTACAGGCTATTGCCAGAGCTGGAGAGAAGTGACTTGTGGCCCTGTATTTGGGTGGTGGGGGGAGTGGAGAAATCCACAAATCTCTTCATGCGGTCTATTATATCATCTTCACATTAAGACAGCAGACCACGTGAACATTAATTTGACTTGTTTACCTCCAGCATAAGATGTTGCTATAGATCGTGTCAATCATACATACCACCAAATGTGAAAGCAATTGGGGTGGAAATAGGAGCTTATGGTTAGGATTGGACGAGAATAAAGCAGCGGTTAACCCAAATCATTACAAAAAAAGGAAACTGCGCCACGAATACTCCTCGAATTTCTATAATGTAAGAGCATTAATAGTATGTTTGGGGGGGAGGGGGCTCCACTTGTCATAAAGCATTCCAAATGTTCCTGTCTCCCAGACTGGTGACAATACAGATGACGAAAATGACCTCGACAATCCACTCTCTGAGGAAATGCAGATGGAGGGACAAGTAGCGATGTGGCATGGCGACTAGGTACAAGAACCATAATAGCAGACAAAATGTTGACATTGCATTTTTTTTACTATGAACATTGCCATTAGTGAAATTGTTTCATTAAATACATAGTTCATTCTTTATAAATTGACTAACGATTTTTGTTCATTAAAATTCCCACAAATAATCGCTGGAACTATTAAATTTTTTATCTAGTAAAACTCAATTTTATTATTATTTTTACATGTAATGGGAGAACTAGCAGGCCTACAGGCATCGTTCTGTGCTTAAATTTGACTAAGTAAAATATACTTGCTACACATTCTTTCAACATGACTTTCCTCGTAGGATGAGGAGATTTCCCTTTATTTGGCTCCAAACTCGACCAAAACTTATTATATGAAAATATTTCAAATTTTATTTTATGTTTTGTATGTCTGGAACTATTGAACTTAGAGAGCTGCAACATGGCTTAAATCGATGATAATTTAATGCTGTTAAAATATTCGCAAACAACATTTTTCCTAAGACACATTCTAATACTGATTAAAGGCAGACAATTTTGCAGTTTATCGCACATTATGCAGTTAGCGCAGGTATCTCGGAGATGCAAACTTGGAACAACATTGATGTACTGGCCCTAACGACGCGATGTATCAATAAATTAGAACTATGCTGCTAGGTTTCCTCGGCTACGTTGCTACTGGAACATTTCTGGCACGTGCGGGCGACATGCTGCTAGGTTGCCACGGCAACGTTGCAATTGTAACATATTTGCCACATTTAGGCACCATGTTTATATTGTTACGAACAATTTTTGAGAATACTTAGAGTTCATGAAATTTAAAATTTTACCTAGGTTTTTTTCTTAAGATCTGTACAACGCCGAGAGCAGTTGGTAGGTAGGAAATTTGTGTAGCATAATTAGGATTAGCATGTTGTTTTTTTTTTTTTCGTCTTAGCACTGAACCTCCGCATACACCAGGGATCGTTGACAATGGCACGAGACAAGCAGCATTTTTCATGCTGAGGTTAGTGGCTGTACACGTGCTCGGAGAAGACGATAGAACAGTCACCGTGGCACACAGTTAACACGAGGTGCCGACTGCAGTATGCCTAGTAATGAGCTGAAATGGGAAGGGAGGCGACAGAGTGAGGATGGATGGAAGAAGTAGAGTGTGCGTGGAAGGCAGAGGGAGGCGAACTACTGTGCTTGGTGATAGTCAGACGAGCGGGGAGTAAGGGGGAATTTGCTCATGAGCGGTCACATGATTTTGAGCTGCAACCGCTGGTGTAGATGCGTGAACAGGACGAGAGACAAAAGGCGCACGCTGTTGTTGTTGTGAGTGAGCTGCTGAATAGTGAAGACTTGATTTTCAAGGTGTGGATGCGTGGACGGGCCAGGGGGAGGCTCGATGTGACTTCGTAATGTAACCAGTTAAATCAGATTGAATTCTTTGTTTTTATTCTCTTTTCTCGGTAGAGGTTTTTGTTAAGCCCGTAGTGTTAGAAAGTGCAGAGGCACTTTTCTGGGTAGAAGAATGGCATTGTTAGTCGCATAGAGGGAGTTGACGAGTAGCTTTGACGACGAGAGGATGGTCGTGGTTAGCAGAGGGGTAAGTTGAAGGATGTTTGCGCAGGTACTAACATAACGTGACCCGGTGTAGTCGGTATTCTTTTTTTGATTTTAATTGTAATACAGTTAAATTTTCCCGCCCTTTATTACATTTTTGTTGTTAGGGCTAGTCGCGATCTGCTGTTGTCCATTTGTAGGTCGTGATAGGTATTAAGATAGGTGTTTAAGATATATGGGTAGTATTCAAGTCGTGTATTTTTTTTAATTAAAATATTTTTTTCTTCTTCTTTTTCTCTAAGTGAGTTTAACCAGTCCGCAGGAACACGAGCCTTGATAACTGGAATAATTGTATCGCGACCTAACTTTTTGTATTGTTTGGAGAAATGAACAGTTCATAAAACTCTCGCTCAATTTTCATGTGCCCATTATTGTTATGCATTGTCTTTCTGAAAATAATTAAAAGCTAAGACCGTTACCTTAAACAGCCGGTTCATTTTTTTAGTTTTGCTTATACTGGTCACGTGTGTGGTAATTCTGTAGTAGAAGAGTAACTTGTAGCAACATAAGTACATTGCAGGAGCACCACCCTTGACATTAATAACATCAGTTGATCCAGGTACCAGTGTCTCCACCTGCAGTATGTTTCCCTTTTGTGTTTTTTTTTATGTTTAAGGAAGGTAGACCAGAGAATACTTTTTGCTTCTAGTGATTTGTTAATGATTATTTTTATACTATTTCTATATTTTATAGTAAGGTACACTTTTATATTAAAACTTATTATTATTTATTTATTATATTATATTTTTGTAACATTTAAGGTGAAGGCGCCAGCTACACTTTTGTCTTGTAATGTTGTTAGTGGCAGTCTGGCTTGACAAATTTCTGTTTGTCTCACTGACGCAACAGCAATCATTACCGAGGTAACAGTGTAGTTCTTTTTGTCAGGATTGTCCTGCGATGCGATGATGTTTGTTTTTTTAGTTACATAGTTCTTCTTTGCTTCATTTTCTCTGTTGGGTGCTTTCTCACAGACTTGATTTAGTGTTTTGTTTACATTAAGCAGTGTGATGCACACCTATGTAAACATTGAGTTGAGAGATGGGTTTAGGTTTGGGTAGTTAGATATGTTCACCTCTCGTACTAAGTTATTTGAAAGAATTAATCGACAATGGAAAATATGTATTTATGTTGTGTAATTATTAAAAAAAGATCGTATGATTGCACACACAGATAATGCAAGAAATTAAACAGATTAGATAGTTGTAAGTTAGTATTAGTTTGTTCAGAAGTTGTGTCTTTTGTGTCCGTAAGTAATTTAATAAATATTGTTTTTAGGCAGTAATTCGTTGTGCTGTTGTTACATAGAGTGCGCTAGTGAACGCGCATATAGCGATGCCTAGCGGCAGTTTTTGAAGTGTTTTTGTTGTCAGTTGCCTCTAGTTTAGGCAGATGGTGATGTAAGCGCAGGAGGTGTCACGCTCCTTGTAGAGTGTAGTTGTACTACAAATGATGATTGAAGTATTTCTAAACAGGTAGCGCTATAGTCAGTGTCAGCTGGTAACCTTGAACCAGATGGTGTACGTTTTGACAGTGTGGCCATATGTTTTTGACAGGTTGGCGGAAATTAGTTTGCACTGGTGTATTGTTAGCCGAAATACATTTAATAATTGTTGCGAATAAGTTTCTTTACGAGTAAAGTTTATTCATCTAAGGTTTATAAATATTTTTTTTGTATATGCATACTTGTTGTTATGTTTATTATTGTTAGGTTCCAAACAAGCTTAACATTTTTTTCTTTTTCTCTCTCCATTTTGGCATATTTATTAGACGTATAAGTTTTGTTTACATTTAAATATTTTGCTTGGCTTTTAGATGTATACTTTTTTATTTTTTTCGTCTATTATTAGGTTTTAAGATTCATGTTGGAGGTTGTCGGTGTTCTTGTTCTGGGGTTCCTGAGTTTCAAGCACCTTTGTGTGAGACCAGACCTAGTCTAGAGGGTGGTTTTTAAATTTTCTTGTCTATGTAGGGGTAGCTTCCTTACCATGAGAGACAAGGTATGGTCGGAAGTGTCCAGTGTTTTCAGCAACGTCGGAGAAGAGAATATGTAGTTGTCCAATTGATTTTATTGTCGTTAAGGTTTTATATGAGGCTAGCCCAGGAAGAGAAGGGTGGAATGGTTGTTAAAGGTCCTCAAGGGATATTATTTAGCTTGCTGAACAAAACGGCGAAGGGACATGACACTACAATTTCCGGATGTTGTCCACTTTCAGAATTTGTTTATTATTATTTTTTTAAACATTTTACATTTTTTTCTTTTTCATTAGTTCGTAAGACATGATTGTTGTTTTTGTTTTGTCAATTATTCATAGGTTATTGTTTGTAATTTTGCTTTGTGGTAAACCAGTATGTGAAAAAAGTTTTTGGATGAGAGTGTTACAGAAAGGCAAGGCTAGAGATCAGCCCAGCAGTAAAGAATTATTCCAGGTGATGGGTCGGAGATCGACTCAGTGACGAGACCAGATAGGGACAATGGCAGACGTAGCCAACTTCTCCGATTTGAGGCAAAAGTTAAGTAAATAGAAAATACATGATTTGTTTAAATTTGATCATATCCGATGTATTGTTAGCTTACACAAAATGGAAGGGTTTTTCAGTACTAATGTAGGTTAGGTTCCGCGAGGAAGAAGGCGACTTCAATAGTGGTGGATGTTCCGGTTTCTGTGTTTGATTCCCTGCTTTCATCGGTGGAGAAGGCGATTAGCCCAGTATTACTTGTAGGGGTAGGTTCGCTCGGAAGTTCGACTTCGGGTCTGCTCTAGGGGTGAGATGCAAATCCAGTATGGAAGTTCGTATGTTGTTTCAAATGTAGATGGGATTCTGTGGTTTTGTGTCCGCCGCCATATTTTGTTGTTAATTAAAAATTATTTTGAGGAATCTATAGTTAGAGGAGAGAGTATCGCGTTGTGATGTTAAATGTAAACAGTGCTAAGAGATTTTTTTTTAAAGTTTTCCCAAAGTGTTTCAGGTGTCTGATGCAAAAGACTGTGAGGGAGATGTGCCGTTGCTACAGGGGTAGTATGGTTTCTCGAGAGAATGTTTAGTAGTTGTGGCCAAGCTTTCTGAGATACGTTATGGGGAAAGTTATGACAGAACATGAATAGTTTTTTATAGAATGATTTATTACTCAATTTTTATATTTGTTGAGAAAACTCTTAAGATTTTATTCATTATTTTTTTAAATAATTTATTGTAGAATTATTGTAGTTTTCAAATAAATTGCTTATTTTGTGTTGTATTGGAGTGTGTCAAGTTTGTTTTATACTGTTAGGTCAAGCAGCAGGTAACTGCAAGGGAACCAACCACACAGATGCAGTAATTTAAGTGTCTTGAATTTTAAGGCTAAATGTTTAGATTTCTCTTTGCTGTACATAAATTTCCTTGTATCGTTTGGAGTAAAGTTGCGCGAGGGTGGGTTTCCATTCTTGTTATACCCCTCACCTTCACCTTCCTGCGGTATAGACGTGGAGTTCCGTACTGCAGAAGAAGAGGAAATAAGTTTTTTTGCCTGGAACTTTCAGACCAGAGAGCTATTACCGGTACTTAAAGACTGTTGTATTCAGTTTGAATGTGCGTTTTGGATGCTCTGCACATTTGTCCTTTGTGAGTTTTTTGTTTTCCTTTAAGTTGCCTAGTGTCTGGGGTGAAGAGTTTGTGTTGGCGACCTGAAGAAAGGTAGTGAGGTGTGGTAGGGGGCATGGTGGCTGCAAGCTGGGAGTTGTTTTCCCGTCCACCTACACCCTATGCTAAGCCCGTGCTACGAGGAGAAGGGGGTGGTCTATGTGGTCCAGACGAAGATGTCGGCACGGGAGTGCAGAAGACACTATCCGGAATGGACACTTCTCCCTGCGTGAATAGGCGCCGGTGGTTCGGAGGTTTAGGGTAGCACAGTAGAGGGTTGCTGACGTTACCTCTCCTGCGAAGAGTGGAGCCAGCGCTAAGAGGCGGGTGTAGTGACGTGGTCGACGGTCGTCACAGAAGATTTTCCGTCCTTCCTTTGTCTTGTTCTTATCCGTATGTCTTTGGCCTTGCATTGTCTTTTTTCAGATTGCTTTGGGAGGGCGCATATAAATTTTTTGTAGGTGTGTGTCACGTATGATTAATTGTCAAGATAACTAGTGATTATTTTGAGTATTATTGTGTTAAATTATTCAAAGTTATTTTTTATTATTGAAAAAGTTTTGAATTGGTATCTGTTGGTTGTAACTTTTACAGTGTAACCTGGTGTGAGGGGCATTTTGTAAACATAGGATGTTAATGCTGATATTGTTGTTTCAGTAAGAAGTGAGGTGTTTCGTGGTGCCAATGTAGCTTGGTGGAGGAGTAGTGTCGGAGATGGCAGATGTTGCCTTGGACTAAATTTTCCCACTTAATTTTCAGGTTGGATGACCTCTAAAATTTAAGGGTAAACAGGAATAAATAAATAGAGTTTTGGCTTGTTCGGAGTCATCAATTACAGAATTTTGTAATATTTTTAAAGAAACGAAATCCTATGTATTGCTTGTTAATGATTAGGTACAGGTGATAGTTAAATCATCAGGGGAAGATTTAGCGATTAATTTTAATAGAGAAAAACGAGGATTATCCTTTATTGGCGAGACACTGAATTGGTGCTGTGAGGTAGCTACTTCTAGTCAAGTTGAGCTGTTATTTAAGAATGAACAGGATTTGGCAGACCATATAGAGGAAATTAATAATCAAATCTTAGCGAATCATGCAGAACTAGCAGAATTTTCAAACCAGATGGAATGAGTCAAAGTACCAGTTACAAAAATTTTTTGGGTAGGTCCAGACTAAGTTTGATTAAGTGACCAAATTTTTGGGTAATTTTAGGAGAGCAATAAATAAAATTTTTTCTGGAATGTTGAGGGAAATTGCACAGTTACATCAGGTTCGACTTATTTTGGCATCCACAATTTCGAAAGTAACTTATTATCTTTATCGGTCAGATATATTAGATCAATGTATGTCTAGGAAATTACCCGAAGTGATAATCTCACCAGAAAAATTTAAATCCGAATTAGAAGCTTCAAGGAAAGTAGTGAGTTAAAATGGGTATAGGTTAGCCATTTCAAGTCAAGATGTTCAATTCTATTTTCACTTACCCATAAGTAATTGTGAAATCTCCGAAGAACAACTGTTTATTAAATTTAAGGTACGTACCTGTAGTTAGGAAGGATAATGAATGGATACTGTATGAAATTTTCAGCCATTCCTTTTGTTTGGAAATCTTCTATTTGTGTTCTCCATCATGAAACAACTTTTCTAGCAGCTGTAAGGGGCAGAGATCTTCAAATTGTAGGGTTTTTCATTATCACTTATGTTTTGTTCCGAGGTATTTAGGTGATGCTGTGACAGGGGCTATGTGCCCACAAGCGATGTTTAATGGTGCAACAGCACATCTTTTGGCAGAGGTCTGTTCGTCTGGTTGTCAAACAGACAGTCAGTTAGTCACTAGGCAAGTTAGACCAGAATTATATTATGTAACAAATGCTGTAGGAAAAGTGGAATTAAGATGCTCAGTCAGCAAAAATGAAACCATGATGTTAGGTGATATTAATCGGCCAGGAGTGTTGGATATAGCAGTACCTTTAGATTGAAAATTACGGATTGATGGACAACTTCGTATTTAGGATATCTATCTTTGTGATGCAGATACTAAAGCACTTTTTGACATTATTAGGGTAATACAGGCCACATGGTCGAAAGTTAGGAAATTGCATATCTCGCCGCAAGTAACATCTGATAAGTCTTTATCAAGGGTGACTTTTCACTGGTGAGTTGACAAAATAGACATGGGAATAAATTGAGATGTAATGTATACTTTTTCTTTATTTTATAAATAGTTTGTATCGTTATAAATGGTATGTAAAAAGAAAGTTGCCCTTCCTATACATGTAACAGGTGTTGATTAAAAATCTGCGATGTAATAGCAGTATACTTAGTTAATATTACATGAAAGTATGTACCTGTAAGCTCGTTTATCGGCATATTTATAGCCTCCGAACGGTATGTTCAGTTAACGACATGCTTCTTTTTTCGCCTCTATGGTAAAGTACTTATAACCATACTTAATATGTTGCCAGATGAAAGAAAAACACACACAGGACCAAATACTGAGATTGTAGCCTCCTGTGTAATGTCTGTCTTCGTCGGTTTACTGAGAGTGATAAAAGAAAATGTATTGTAGAACCTGTAGAAGAGCTTCTCCCTATGTACTGCGGACACCGCGCATAGCACTACACATAGCACCAAAGTTAGCACCTCAGCACTGTAGGCACCACACTTAGCACCGCAGGCACCACACTAACACCGCAGGCACCTCAATTAGCACCGCAGGCACCGCAAATAGCACAGCAGGTACCGCAATTATCACCGCAGGAACCACATTTTGCACCGCAAGTACCGTAATTAGCACCGCAGGCACTGCAATTAGCACAGTAGACACAATAATTAGCACTGCAGGCACTTTAATTACCACCGCAGGAACCGCACTTAGCATTGCAGGCACTGTATGTTCGTGATAATGCAATACATATCGACAAGCAAGAATTGATTTTACACATCTATATTACTTCTGAGAATGAGGTCACCTCACGCGAATCGAGTGTCCTATCCTTCCTAGTACTTTGGGGGTATTCTGTTTGGTCCTTTCTACGTGTAAATTCTTTGTGTGTTGCATGTGGATTAAAAAGAAATATCTAGGTTTTGATGCTCTGAGGGTACATTTAATACATAAATGAGGGAAATATTAATTTTACTAAACAGTGGAATGTATTTTATTGTGTAAAATATACTGGATTATATTAATGTATCTTATGGGGATTGTAAATGAGATATGATAATACGACTTGGTACTTGGTGTAAAACTGAAATATATGAAATGATGTCCAACACATGTGCTTGTTTACAACCAATAGAAGTAAAAGATCTATCTGGTATAGTAAAGGGAGGGGGCACTCTTATATTGAGGTTTAAGGCACGGTCTAAGAGGAAGAGGTCTTGACACTGTGTATCTCTCCAGCAAGAGAAAGTGACCTCTTCATGTCGCCGAGCGCTAGTAGTAATTTGGTGGAAGATTTGTCTTGTTTACATCTCGCGTTTTAACATTTTTGCAATTATTTACATAAAATAATGTTAATAAGGTAAGCTGATATAGTATATACATGCTCCAAGTCCATAAATGCATTGGCATGTGTGGAACTGTTTATAAAAATAGTCTGAAGAAATATATTGTGTATTATTGTTTTAGTGAACATATTCGAGCAAAAACTATATTTCGTGCCCTACAACATTTTAGAATCGTTGCAATGTGAATCTACATGTAAAAGATTGAAAAATTTAATTTTATTGTTGTAAAATAATGTGTTCCAAAACAAAATTACGCTCCTATTTTTTTCTTCGATATAATACTAGCAATTCCGGTAACAACTTCACATTTTAAGCTGAGCCAAATACAAAAAGAAGACAAATCTTCCACCAAATTACTACTAGTGCTCGGCGACAAGAATGGAGTCACATTTTATTCCTCAGTGTCAAGACCTCTACCTTCATAGACCGTGGTTTAAGGCTTAGGTCCCACAAGTTGACGTCTAGGAGTGTGATATATAGGAGTGAGGTGACTAAATGGATGCCACCCTCAAAGCACTATCTAGGAAAATGAGTAGTTTTGCCAATAAAAATGAAGTAGTTCATGGTAAGTGTGAGTGTGTGTGTTCGGAGTGTGTGTCAGGTGGGGTTATGTGCAGGTGGTCTGTACGGTGTATATAGTGTGTATGTATTTGGAGCATAGGTTAGTGAGGTGTGTGATGTGTGTGTATGTGTGGCGTGATTATGGTTTGTAGTGTGTGTGGGTATGCTTGGGGGTGGGAGAGGGTGCGTGCAAGTTGCACGTGTAGGGTGTGTGGTTATGTGAAGAAAGTGTGTGTGTGTGGAGTGTGGTGTGTGTGAGTGTGTGTGTTTAAGTGTGTGTTGGTGAGTGTGTGTTGGTGAGTGTGTGTAGGTGTGTGTATGTCGTGGGCATACAGAAACACTGGCGTGCAGTATAGAGCAAATGACAGGAATCGTGTAAGCTCCGTTAGCGATAGTGTTGTGTTACTGGAGTCTTCGTCAGTACTGCAGTCAGTCTCTGCTACACGCAGTGTTCAGCTAAAAGGATCAACTTTGTAAAACGTGACGATATATCATTGTTTTCCAGAAAACATACTTGCTTGCATTTATAAAACATTTTAACGTCGCTACACCGTCTACGCTTTACAAGTGAATAGAAAGTGCACGTTGTACGAGTAACACATTTTATTCTTGTGTATAAAATACTACCATAATTTTATAATCATGGCTACAGTATACAATGGATATTTTTTTTAAATGTTTTAATGTCATACTCTTGTTAATATAAATTAATTCATGGTATTATGTACACATAAATTTACTTGTGTAAAACATTAAACAAATTGAATTGGTAATGCCTGAAATGATGCTTGTATGGTAACAAATACTCAAAAAGTATGACACGGTGTTGTATCAGATATATGGCTAATACAATATCAATTAACTATTGACAATTAATACTGAAGATGTCAAAGTCGGAATGATGGACGAGAAAGCAATCATCGATGGGATACTTCAAAAGCAATATCAGCAAAACACTACGATACATATTAAAGAATCATGTATTGTAGTAAAATTATAATTATATAGACTTGTAATCATATTTTTATTTAGAATTACCAGGGTTGAAAATGGAAATTTCTCTGGCGATGTATATAGTAAAAATTTTAATAGTAGAATTTGAACATTTGTAAAGCTAAAAATGAAATGGCTCGAATTATCTATAACCAATCAATATACTTTATGCCTGAATGGAAGCGTGCCGTAGAAGGTAAGAAGAGATTTAAAACGTTGTAAAAGTTGGCATAAATATATCTTTGGAGAGAGACAGAGAGAGAGAGAGAGAGAGAGAGCTAATGTACATATTAATAACGAAGTTCAGTACTAGACTTACTTTGAGACGTGAGCAGTAAATTCATCTAGCCATTTTATATGAAAGTCAGAACGTTATTTTTCGCCATACAGCATTGTGATCTTTACGAATTTTAAGAGAATTCTGCAGATTTCAATATGTTTCAAGTTTGTGGTATAAATGTATACAAACTTGTTATTTTTATCGAATTTTCCCTTACTTTAGGGAACTTTTGGAAGTCTTTCTCCATTTTTATAGAAAAGGTTACACTGTAGTGTCCGATTGTAAAGCTCAAGTTGAAAGTAAATTCAGGTAGATGGTAGTAGAGCTAATCATTTCCGAACACGTCTATACTCAGCCCTCAACACAACACCAAAGCCAGCGGATCGGCATTTCTGTACTAAGGTACCTGGACCAAATAAGGCCATGCTAACATTTGACTTCCTGCCATTTCCTTAAATTTGCTAGTGAACATGTCGAAAAAATCACATATATATTTTGTTGTCTTGTAAACATTAATACATAACTATATATAATAGATTTCTACATTAAAGTGTACTTAAAATATGTATTAGAAAAGGTAGCATATTGGCCTTATTAGGAACTCATGTTCCAAATAAGGCCAGCCACTACAAATGTGTGTAGATTACAGTTGACACCGTCAGACCCCAGCTGTTTTACTCGCGACACACCTATAAGAGTGCTTCACGAGTTTATTCCCCAGCACCATGGCACACGCGAGCGGTGAGGCCGCCGCCCCGCGAAGATATCCACGCAACCGTGCCGCACTTTCGTGTTGCCCTTCGCGCTAAAACCCCGGACCTGCAACCAACATGGACCTCCTCGGAAGAAAACAGTGCACACTGTGCCACAAAATCAAGATCACGGACCCATTGGCTAAGTACGAACGTGCCGTGGACATCTGTACGTGTGTTACAGACCGCGAAATGGCAACATCGACACACACGAACGCGCAACAGAGCGACGCCACAAGTGCCAAACCATGCAACAACGGGACAGGACGATCGCGAGACGAGGGACCGGGGCGCGACCTAGCATCCTGTGCGCAGTGTGACCGCGCGTATCTATGTTCATCACTGAACATGACCAAGCGCCTCATGTTACAGACGGGGAAGTTCACGTGCGAGCAGTGCCACGGCAAGCTAAGCGCTGTGCGGAGGGAACCCAGCCCATTTGAGGAGTGCTCTAGCCAGGCCGCACGAGCGACAGTGACGTGCGATTTTCCAGACTGCAACCAACAAGCCGGCTCGAGTGTTACATGCATAGATTGTCACCAGCGGTGCCATTACGTGTGCATAACCACACTCGAATGGCAACAGTACAGACGCGGGTTCTTTCAGTGCCGCGAGTGCCTAGGGGAACATGATGTTGCGACCGAAGCCACGATCAGGTTCACCGAACATGTCACCGACATCCCACGGCGTAACAATACCCTCCGCACACACCGCTTCCAGCTACCACCAGAGACACCAAGCATCCTACAGCTGACGACACCACAACTAACCTCGACACCGTTACCACGCAGCGTCACAGCTACCACGTCGGCGGGCGAACACCGGAACACAACACCGTCCAAATTCCGAATATTGCCTACATTTGCGGGGCAAGGCACAGAGGACCCACGTGCTTTCGTGGAGGAGTGCGTCAACCGCCTACAATGATACGGGGTTGACAGCGAGGAGTGGCCGAGCATTGTGGGCGCCCAGCTTACGGGCGACGCGCGCACCTGGTGGAGGACAGTCACGGAGTACAATATGACGTGGGGACAGTTCGTCAACAAATTTTCTACCTGGTACACAAACATACAAGCAGTCTTGCAGACCCAGTTGAGTATTTTCACAGAACATCAACAGCCCAGTGAGGACTTAGAGACATTCATTCGCCGCAAGGTAAATTTAGTAACACGGTTTTATCCACACGACGCAACCGCGGACGTATTGGAGGCAGTACTACAGACCGATCGCCCGGAATATCGATCAGCACTACGACCAGCCATCTATCACGGACAGGAAAACTTCATCAGGATAGCCGCTGGAATTTCACGAGATGTCGCCGAGATCAAACGCATGCCACGCAAAACACCCACATCGGGCGAGGAGCAGCGCAGGGAGAAACACCACATAAGACCACCAGAGGTGAGACAAACAACTCCCCGACCAGCAGGTCGAACACCAGGGCAGCCGGAACTGAGCCAAAACTACAACAGAACCACGCCCCCTCAACAGCGCGGCAATGCCTACCAGCGTGTGCCATCAGAGGCGTGCCATTATTTTCCGGGACAACAGTTCCACTGGCACTCAGAATGCCCAAGGCGCCGTGAAGCGGTTCTGGGAAACGGACAGCAGGGGCGGGGAGGCCCCTAGGCAACGCTCCCGGTCACATGACAGCCGTAAGTACAGTGATAACACCCCGTGAACCACACCCATATCTAGGTCAAATATTTCGAACCACTCAAAATTGTGACAATTTGCTACGCATTCCAGTGATCATTAATAATAGGCAGGCGATCGCCTTAATCGACACCGCAGCTTCCCACAATTTTCTAAACGAAAAATTTTTACCATTAGAAAATTTAAGGCAGTGCGACCAACGTGTGAAGCTCGCCACCCAACATGTGACCGGATATATTCACGGTGCCGGTAACGTAAGTATGCACATCCACGAGGAACATATGTCAGTGCCGGTACTTGTCACCCGGGACCTCCGCGAAGACGTGATTCTAGGGGTACTCTGGTTAGTGGAGCAAAGTGTTGTTATTGAGCTAGCACGGGATCGCATCCATTTTGGCAGCAAGCAACGGAAAACAGTGTACCACCTGGGATACCACAAACCTGTCACCCCAGCTACCATCCACCTGCAGGAGTTCGACCATGCGGTACCACAAGAGCATCAGGCCGCAGTGCAGACCATCCTACGCGAATACCAGGAGGTTTTCACCAACGGCGACCCACTACACCGGACCACCATAGCGGTACACAGCATCCCGACCGAGATCGATGAACCACTATACACCAATCCTAGAGACTACGCACCCCATCATAGGCAAGTCATTGAGACCCAGGTGAGTGAGATGTTACGTGATGGAATCATTGAACCTTCCACTAGTAATTATAACTCAGCCATCACTCTTGCCCCCAAGAAGGACAGGTCGTGGCGTTTCTGTGTAGACATGCGCCCCCTTAATTCTATCACTTCCGCTCCACCGGTTATTAATGTCAATAGTGCGCTCAGCCTTCTAGGCACCGCAAAGGTGATGTCCTCATTCGATTTACGGTCGGGCTACTGGCAAATACCAGTACTCCCCGCCGACCGACAAAAAACCGCTTTCACCCTCCCAGATGGGAGACGATACCAGTTCCGTGCGATGCCCTTTGGGCTCCGGTATGCACCGGCTACGTTCCAGGACGAGATGGTTCATGTCCTGGACGGCTATATAGGCAAGTTCATCACAGCATACTTGGACGACATAGCCGTCTGGTCAGACACATGGGTGGACCATATGCAACACTTAGCCTTAGTCCTGTAATGTTTCGTAGTTGCCAATCTCACATGTGCAAACCATAAGTGCCATATTGGGAAAACGGAACTGGACTTCCTGGGTCACATTGTGAACGAACATGGTAACTGCCCCAGTAGCGAACATATACGTCTCATTGACGAGTGGCCCGTACCAACCACGCGGAAACAGGTTAAGAAGTTTTTTGGACTAATTAACTGGCTCCGGCAGTACAAACACCATTTCGCCACCGTCACCGCACCACTCACAGCACTTTTGTCCACGCAACAACGTTTCAGGTGGATGGACGAAGCGGAACAGGCTTTCCAGGAAATCAAGCGTAGGTATCGCACATGTGAGCACTTATCACGAGTAGACCCAGCACGGCATTTGTACCTACAGACCGATGCTAGCCAGGAAGGCTTAGGCGCGGTGCTGTACCAGCTGAACGACGGAGGGGAGAGGAGCTTAATTGATTACAGCAGCGCTAAGTTCGGCCCTGTCGAGCGGCGCTATGACGTCAATGAGAGGGAGTGCCTCGCAATAACGTGGGCGCTGAAACGATACCGCTCCTATCTCGAACACCAGAGATTCACTTTGCGCACGAACAATCGGAGCTTGGTCTGGCTACACAAGATGAGGGAATACCGTAGCAAACTGACGCGCTGGTCGATGCTGATACAAGGGTTTGACTTTGTTGTGGAACATGTACCGGGAGAACAGAATGAGCTGGCCGATGCGCTCTCACGTACTCCAGGCCCGGACATTTGCGCACACGATCCGGACGAGTGGGAGGAGATGCTGCCCCCAGTAAACAATGTCTGCTTCGCCGACAAGGAACAACAACCACGGTTGAATCAACTTACCATGACTAACGCTCCACTATCAGCGCAACAATTACATGCGCGTGTGTGTGGAGCGCAACGGCACGACAGCATGGCACAACACTGGACCCAGGAATGTGCGAGGCGCGCGCTCACTCAATGGAGGGTAGTGGACGAGCAGCTGCAAGTCTTGCCGAATGGGCGTAAACAGAGGTGGAAGATCTACGTGCCGGAAAGCAACAGACAAGATGTCCTACAGTACGCGCACAACGATCACCTGGCCGGGCACCCCGGCATGGAACAGACACAGCGCAATATAAGCCGCTACTATCACTGGCCCGGCATTACCAAACAGGTACGGCAACACGTGAAGCACTGTATCACCTGCAACACATACAAGGCGAGGCGCGCAGACGGCGTACAGCAACAGAAACCACTGGAACCTAAGGAACCGTTCGATACTGTCACCTTAGACCTCATGGGACCATACCCCAAGAGCGCCAATGGGAAACGATTCATATTAGTGGTCACGGACACCTTCTCGCGCTGGACGGAGGCGTACCCAGTGGCGAGTGCACGCACCAACACCATCGCCAAGGTACTGGAGACTGAATTTTTCTCGAGGTGGGGTTTTCCACGACTGCTCCTAACTGACAACGGCACCCAGTTCACCGGGCGACGCTGGCGGGACCTGTGTGAACAGTGGAAGTTCGCACACCACACCACAGCCTACTATCACCCCAGGGCCAACCCCACCGAGAGAAAGAATCAAGACCTGAAAGTACAGCTGCGCATAAGAGTGGGTAACCAACACAACACCTGGCCACAGCACATTCCGGCTGCACTGTTCTGTTTGCGGACGCAAGTTAACGAAGCCACAGGGAAAACACCGGCGGAAATACTCCAAGGCAGGAACTTGGCACAGCCAGGAGAACTGGCCTGTCCGAGGGTGGAGCCGGAGGAGCCACAGCCGCGGGAAACACAGCGACAACAAACACAGCAAGAGGTGCGAGAACGGCAAGCGCAATACGAGAGTAAGTGGACACCAATTGCCACCCATCAACCACGGGACCTATACCAAGGGGATGAAGTATATGTAAGGGAACACCCACAGTCTTCCCTCAGCAAGAAATTCTGTGCAGGATTAGCCGCGAAATGGAGCGGGCCCCATCGCATACTGGACCGGTTAGGCCCCAGTGTCTATATCGTCAAGACAGGAGCGAGATGCACATGCAAGATCCATCGCGACAAGCTTCGAGCAACGGGAGACGGGCTAGAGGGTAAAGCGAAACAGACAGAGCTGCCAACAACGGCACGTACAAGCAAGTCGACACCGAGCACCGTGACACCCGGGACGCGCCTCGGGCAGACAGACCATGGCGATCCTCACAGGGAGGGAGAGATGGTACATGCCGACAGCACGCCTAACACACCGACGCCCGGCACTGCGACGCCTAGAAGGGATCGGCATGGGACAGCGGAAGAGGGAGAAGTTTCACCACACAAATGGGTTATCACCCCACCACCACACCCCGGGCAGACGGGTGGGCCCCACAACCACTACCCATCTTCACCCACGCGTGGGACCTCAACGACCACGCCAAAATCACCATGGGCGCAAGAAGGGGACACGAGGACACTGCCACACACCACTCTGGCCGAGCACCCAATCACCAACCACCGCGGTTTCACCTTCCAGGAAGGTGACCCCCTGGCAGAGCCGTCGGGCGTCGAGACGCCCAGCACCACCCTACGGGAGATCGCCGAAGTGTGGGGAGAAGGCACGGAAAACACGGAGACTACACCCACACGCGAGGCCGCACCCATTCATGACGACAACAGTGCACAAGAGGGGATGTCCGGGGTCTCGACGCCCGTCAAACCTGCGGACACAACCGCGCCACAACACACAGAGCGGGAACTGAGTATCGCATCCCCGACACAGGCTTCAGTCACCACCAGGTGGCAGACCGCCCACCTCGCAGACGACGAGGTCCACACCACCCCCAGACCACGCCGCCGCCATCACATGCTACAGTGGGGCTGTTGCGGAGGGGACCGCCCGCCAAAAGACATCTTAGCGCAGCACAGCATCGACGGGGCATCAGCGGGCATCAGTATTAGCTGCGACCCCACCCCAGACAGAAACCTACATGCTGCTAGTCACGTGCGTGGGGCCACCATTGTGACACACTCCAACGCACCTCACAGGTATCAGCAAGACAACACCAGGTAAGAGGTCGCTCACAAAAAGGCTCACCAAGGAGGGGGCATTTGACACCGTCAGACCCCAGCCTTTTTACTCGCGACACACCTATAAGAGTGCTTCACGAGTTTATTCCCCAGCGCAGTGTAAGTCTGGGGTTAACCCGGTGCAACCAGGGGCGAGCACCTCGCACGCGATCCGACACCGGGTCAGTGTGCTAACACAACGGACCAAAAATCCCTCGAGAAAATAGAAGTAAAACGTTTATTTTGAATAAGCATTTTATAGATAGGACAAGTAGACAGTAAGCAAGGGTGTTTTATGTATGTTGGGTGAGATGTAAAGAGCAGAGTATGTTTAGTAATAGTAACACTTTTAGTAATAATATTTCAAAGTCACACGGTGCACGAACTTGGGAACTCATCATTAGAAAGACACAAACATTATGTGCACAATTCAATTTGATAATACTTATATTTAGTGATTAAGAGAGTCATGTTTTTGTATGTATCATGTCATCTCATTTCACGGTGAAGGGACATTTTGGTTTTGGCGGGAGCGCCGGACTGTGTCCGAGGCTCCGCGCCAAGGTCAAGGCAGTCTTCATCAGCGGGCAGACAGATCGGTCGTGTGTCACTCCCGCACGCGCTCAAGGGCTGCAACTTCTCTTTCACCTTCCATTTAACTGCATTAGCCAAATTTAGTACGTAAAACATTTGCTAAGCGCCCTTTGAGAGAGTACCGACACGGGGAAGACTCGCTGCCCCCTCGGTTATTGAGAGTAAATGTCGCATCCCCGGATGTGCGAGCATTTCCAACATGGCCCCCCGCGAGGCCTAATTCGCGCGTCCGCTAACCCGGCTGTTGTACCATCATCATTACATTCCAGGTAATATATATGTTCAGGAAACTGTTCAATTGGTGAGTTTTTTCTTTTATTCAAATTAAGAGTATCCGTTTCATCCTTGGCGTGTCACCAGCCCATAGGTGACTAGAGTCATTGCTTTCATACAGTGTGGTTGTGGCGTGGACAGGCCCATAACATGTCCGACAGGTAACTGTATTCATCGCAGTCAGCTAGACAGACCCCTCACAGGTATTTAGCCCGGGTGTTCGACCACGACCCTACAAACACAAGAGTCTCGTGCTAGTCCGAGTGCAGACTATGCTGGCGCCCTTCTCACCATCATTACGCTGAACAAATGTAGCTTAATTCGCCATGCAAACACCTGTGAGGACTGGTCGACGTCACAGTGTATTTGTCAACACTAGCCTGAAAAACACACAAACTTGTTTTGTTTCGTACATTTTGAACCGAGCATAAAGAGCAATGCACTTATTAGTTAATCTTTATCAGAAACAAAAAACACTTACAAAAGAGTCATTTGTCCTTGGATAAATACCTGGACCAGAGGTAAATTCTTACGTACGTACAAATGCATGCTCGTTATTAAATGTTCAGAAACATAAGTGAAGCATTGTAAAAGATAAAACATCAATTATAAGTTAGCACACTTGATCAGATTCAAAGCACTCAGATCATTCCCAATTACCTATCTAGCCTCGCTTTGTAATGCCAACACATTTCTCATGAAAATACACCAAGCATGTTTTACACAAGATCATGTCGGCTACTTCATCAATTTCACAGACGGGACAATACCAACTGTCTTTCCTTGTGTTGATGCCACTTGTGCTGGGAGTACCACAATCGTCATGCGAAACTCGTTTCTTGGGAACCTGGTGGTGTGATGTCCATTTTGGCAAATTGCGTGACCTTGGTGCCATATCATTAAGATCCACCTTACCCTTGATATTGCTTTTTGATGTACATGCTCCACCATAAATACGGTTTTTAGAGGGTCTAGACCAATAAGGCCAAGTGGCCTTGTTGGTCTACACGCGTCCATTTTCACCTTGGCCTTAATAGGAACACTTGCAATATGGTGCCTTTTTTGCTTCTATATCCTAATGACTACCAAAAAGTTTAGTATTAATATTGCATTCGAAAGTAGACAAACAGAGCTGTTAGAATATATATACAACTTGTTAGTTTTCTGTACTATTTACATAGATTGACGCAATATTTACTCACCAAAATATTACATCAGCCACTTCGCGTCGTACCAAGAAGGAGACTGACGCGCACATCGTGGCTACTAAACGAAATAGCGTCCTCTGTTTTCTTGTTTTCCCGCTAGATGGCAGTTGCGTACAAGGGCACGCCACTACTATCCACTCATCACTGCCAGTTTTTTTACAACAACCATATGGCCTTATTGGTATACATGGCCTTATTTGGTCCAGGTACTTTATTACATGTACAGTATCACAACCCAAGAACGTATAACGGAATGGAATATTGCTACACACTCAGTGGCGTCATTTAGGAGATCAGGAGGGGGGGGGGGGAAGAATTCCCCCAGGATTTAGAAGGAAATATGTATAAAAATTGTTTGTGTACTACATTATTTAAATAATACTAAAGTAAGCTCATAAAACCGAAGTTGTATCAATAAAGTTTCTAATTTATACATGCTTAATTAATAAAAAAAGATGCAACTAGGTCTCTGTCGCGAAAAAAAAATCTTGTCCTCCCCATGAAAAACCTGAAATGATGCCCTCCCCCTCCATATAGAAGTTTCAGCTTCATCTCTTTAACTTTTTTTTCCTTCGGTGTTGTACTATTTACGAAAAGTAAGTTATACTTAAATGTAAAGTATAATTATGTTAAGTGAGTGTCAAAGTAATAGAGCTAGAAAACAAGCAACTCCGTGTGTGGTTGAAAAGCTGATGCACTTGGCAGTCTGATTAGCGCAGAGTTTCTAACAACATAAAAAATAACCATATGTCACTATTTCAAAGGAATAAAACTTTACGAAATGATATAGGCCCTATCGCTAGTAAACTCAACAACAGGTGATGCCTTTCATGTTATCATGTGCGATGAACTTTTATTTAGTATATTATTCCATACAGCCTTCCAAGTAAAACTGCAGATAATGAAAAATTCGTCAAGTCCAAAAAGGTGTGAACACAATAAAATTATTCACTGCACATATTTTTCTGACAAGATAAGCCGGGTTTAGCTACGAGATTTATTTTGAACATATTAAAGGGAGAAATATTGGTTTATAGTGAATTTATAAATATTATGGCAATAGTTGTGATGATAATAATAATGACAATAATTATAAGTATACAATACGAATGCTTGCTTATTGTTGTTCGATACAAAATTTCCTATTTATGTTTTTTTTTTTTACATTTCTACGTTTTCCAATTGTGAAAATATTCTTTACTGATTTCAGTTTATGATGTACAATGGAAAAGTTTTAATCCCTTCACATTGTCTTGAAGATTTGCTTTCTTTAACTCGTAGGTAATTTTTCGGGGCAAGGAAATCTTGAATTAATTACAATTTAATTTTGCTGAAAGTTAAAATTTTTTAATCATCAGTGGATAAATTTACTTCCTAGTTCTTTCAAGCATGTACTTTATTTGCAGTTAACGACATTTTTTATGTTTCACCGGAACGATTTCCAAGAAAAGTTTTTGAAAATATTTGTTGGTTTGGAAAATGTATGGACATGCATGTTATCGGAAATCCTGTGGCCTCTCATTTGAGCCTTTGTATTTATCCCTGGATACTTTGATTTTCAGTTAGTTTTTCATTCCGGGACTAATCCAAGACAGTTAAGGTTTCCCAGTGTATTTTGGATATGTTATGAGTAGAGACGTGCAGAACTCGCGCTATTATTTGCGAACAAGCTAGACTTCACTACACTGTTCATTTTTGAACATAAGATGTGATATCATGTAATTATTTCACTGATTTACACACAGTTCGTCACTCTATTATGTTAATTTTAATTACTGTAAACCGGGGTTAGTTACGGTCCAGGGCAGTTATTGTACCATTAAAATTGGGGCCGCACTGGCCAATGGTCAGACCAGTCACCTCTCACCAATGCGATCCGTGTTCGATTCCTGGCAGGGTAAGTTCCCTAATTTTTGCTCTTGGGAATCGTGCCGGACGATGGCTCTGGTCGGCGGATTTTCTCGGAAATCTCTCGTTTTCTCGTTTTCCCCGCTCCTTCATTCAGACGCTGCTCCTCGCTCAACTCACGTCACCCTCACCAGCGCTAAAGATCCAGATGTTTGCCGCTGACTAGATGGATTAAATGTATATTTAAGGAATTTACACCAATTTATACTATTTACCCACCAAATGATCTTAAACTATTATTTTTAATAGGACAGACTTACCCCGAAATGGGGCAAAGATACCCCACTTTATGGTAATAGCTAAGAGCATTCCCCGCTGCAAGTCACGACGATAGCGCAAAATTTTTCTCCGCATAATACACTTAAAAAGTGGTTTGCGTTTAAGGCGTTTGCTGTAAAGTCGTTTGCGCTATGAAATTTTGCCATAAAATAGTTTGCACTGAAATCTTTTGCCTAAAATTACTTTACCACAAAGGTATTAAACTTAGAGTCGTTCGTCCTAAAGATGTATGTACTAAAGGCATTTGCCCTAAATGTTAACTTAATCACTTAGGATGCAACTCAGGCGATCGCCAAAAACAATTTTGCCATAAAAATATTCTCTGATCCGTCTTTTGCCCTAGAACCATTTGTCGTACAAGTTTCTTTTCTGTAGAATTAGATTAGGTTAGATGATTCTAAGTTTGTTTATGTTGTATTAGGTTACTCCGACACCTATGAGTTAAATGTTAAATATAAGAGAACTGTTGGCCATAGATCATAAAAACTTCAGAATAGGTGAACATTTCTTACCTTCATTAATCCTACAGGTTTTTTCCCAATTTTTTCCCTTCGTGCCTTTGCCCTGAAGTAGTTTGCATAAAGTCGTTTACCCTTAAGTTTAGGGCAAACGACGTGTGCTCGCCACGAGATTCTGTGGTAACAATACGTCGTCGAGGAGCGAGCGAGAGATTACTGTCTAGTCTGCAGGTCTCTTGCTACAGAAAAATTTATGTTCTATAATTTCGGTCTCTACATTTATTTGCGTTTATTGCATGGTACATAAATTTACATTTTAAAAAAGGTTTTCTGAAATTATTTCCGAGAAAATTAATAGAAAATATTGGTTTGATGTTCGCGCATTTTGTACATATTATGGACAAGTTTGCGCTCTTCGATTCTGAATAGTAACATGCACTTCATTTAGCTTTGCAACTTTTCTTATGTTTTTCCAGGTTTAAAAAAATATATGCAATGCAAAATAAGTGGATATCGGATTTCGGATATAAGATATTTGACCTATAAATCTTAGTTTAATAGGTATTTTTTTAAATTAATGCTGCAAGCAACACAAATTGAGGACTAATACGTGCTATATTAGCGATACGTGATTATTTCTGTCAGCGTTTGCTAACTGGACTATGTAGTTAAGGGTTACAAATCTGCTGAAGGAGCCAAACTAGCCGAGGTAGTACGGAATATGGTGCTGGATTTTCATCGTGACCTTGCTGCCCCAGCACACTGCAGACAGACGTCTCCAGTTGACTACACTCCACAGATAGTATTTAAGCACATCATAATACTTTACTATATCTCTTACAACTAGGCTAGTAAGTAAATAACGTATGGGAGGGTACCCGAGAGCAGAATATCAGACCCCGGGGGTAGAATTCTGACTGGACGCCGTGAATAATGACGCGAAATGGAGATGTGACACATCTATGAATATGCTCCCCGCCCCCCCCCCCCCACCAAAACCCTAATGCTCAGTAATAATTTAAATAATTCACAGCATTAGTTCTTCGTTAGCTATAGTTTTTTTCCACAATGAAAATCATTATTTCAATTTATACGACCACTAATTAGCTAATTAAATTTTAGGGAATCAACTTCACACTGCCCCCCCATCCCAATTCTCTGAAAAATTTCAAATTATTCACAGCGTTAGTTCTTTGTTAGTTATCATTTGTTCCGCAATAACAATCGTTACTTCCTAAATTTTACTGCCCAATTAGCTGATCAAATTCGGGGCGGAGGCTATTTCAACCCCCCCTCCCCGTATTTAAATGCTCAGAAAATTTTCAAAATATTCAGACTTTGTTCTTTGTTAGTTATAGTTCTTTCCGCAATAAAAATCGATTGTTACGAAACTTCACTGCCACTAATAACCTTATTAAATTTAATGATTTGGGATGGAGGGCAACTTCACACTGCCTCCCTACAAATACCCAGAAGACTATAGATATAGTCACATAGCTTATTTCCAAGTTTCTTTTTCGTGTGTTTCGATGCAAAAACCGTTTGTTCCATATTGTAATTGCCACGAATTAGCAAATTATATTCCTACCCCTAATAGAAAAACATTAAAATATTTTCAGTGTTAGTTCTTTGTAATTATAGGTTACACCGCAATGAAAATCGTATCTTCCAAATTTTAACTGCCACTGATTAACTAATTAAGGCCAATGGGGCCAACTACACACTCTCCTTCGCCCCTTATATGCTAAGATATTTATATTTATAGTCAAAACTATAGTTTTTGATAAGTTATCATTTTTACGCGATAAAAATCGTTTGTTCCTTATTTAACTGCCATTAGGTAGGTTATTAAATTTGGCGTTGTTTGAGTTAGGGTGCAACATCACACTGCCCCTCCAAATGCTCCGAAAATTACCGAATTATTTATGGTGTTATTTCTTTGTTTGGTATAGTTATTTTTGTGCTAAACACCACAAATTATAAGTTTTAAATTTAACTAGCTAATATAATTTGAGGCCATCACACAGCCTTCCTACTAGACGCTCAGAAAATTTTAGAATATTTACACCATTTTTCGATATGTTTGATCTATTAAAATTGTTAGAATTTTAATGCTAATAATATTTTAAGATAATTTTTTTTCACTGTATTGAAAAAGTGTTTGATGGTAGGGGGTTGTCCCTCAAACTAAGGTTGTCAGTCCCTTTCCCCCACACTTTTCCTTCAAGATATTATAAATAAACAAGTAATGCGTATCGTTCGTTTTACGTCAGTTATAGTTTGATTGTAATAAAATGAGTTTCCTCCGGATTAGAAATGGTAACATATGAACTATTTATATAGTTACTTACCATACTTGGTCCGCTCTTAATTCGTAGAAATTGATGAAAACATACCCATAGTTCGTTAGTAATGCAACTAGTATCACCACTTACCAAGCAATGTTGATGTCGCTTGGGTCATTTCGATATGATATTAGCTACTCGAGCCACACTTAATTCAGTATCGCTATCTCTCTTCTCTTTCTTTCTCGCCATTTCTCTCACTGTAGGAACATAGACTAAAACAATGTTATCCCAGGACAGTGGAAAATGTGTCTGCTATCGTAGCATCCTTACTAAATGTAAGAGTCACGTAGAACATACGAATATGAAATCAAACATGTCTACATGTTCAAATAATCCCTCTTTGTGTATATATGTATGAAATGGATAAAAGTTGAAGCATACTGGATACATTTGGTCTAAGTCCATTGGGGGAAACATATATTAATGTTAATATTTAGAATATTGAAAACAGAAAATATTCATGGAACGAATTTTTTCCTAAGATCTGACATGTTTTTTTATGGTATTTAAGCTTGTAAACACCGTGTTCAGGATTGCCAAATATTCACATTAATATGAATTTCATTACATGTGTGTAATGTTAATGGCTACAGAATACAGATAATAACTTAAGATTATTGGATTCGTAAACAATTAACTAGCAACATGTACAAACAACGGAACTGAAAATAAATAGAAAATATTTTTTGGAGTCGAAAAACAGTTTAGAATAAGTATAGTGTGACAAAATTATATATTCTGATTAATAACCCATGCATAATTACGAGTTTAAATTGTACACTTAATGATAAGGCTGGAGAATACAATGGAGAATACCCAGCATATTTTGGGATAGCGCAGTGTGCATGTTCCTTTTGCTTTGATATAAGCGTGGTAAGGTCACTATTTTATTTGATACATTGTAACATTCAATTAAATTTTAAAAAAATCTCCTCCAATGGTAAATAAAAGTGAGTGAGTGAGACATTTTGGTCAGCGCTTATCATCGAGGTCTTTAGCGCTGGTGGAGGGCGAAGTGATGTGAGTATGGAGCAGCGCCGGAATGAACGGGCGGGGGAAACGGGAGATCCCCGAGAAAACCCGCCGACCAGCGGCATCGTCCGGCACGATTCCCACATGTGTAAATCTGGGGACCGACCCCGCCGGGAATCGAACCCGGAGCGCCTTGGTGGAAGGTGAGAGGTCTGACCCTTCGGTCACTGTGGCCTCGACAGTAAAAAAAAACATTATTTCAAAGTCGTGACGAAAAGAGAATTTTTTTAAAGCTTATGTGTACCAGTTTCCAATTTGCGCGTTTGACGCGCGGGAACAGCGGAGCCATAATAGCCAGAGCATCACTCTCGGCGATAGACACACGGTCTCTACTCGCAGCGCGCTAAACTGGCGTTCAATGTTTTACGTAGAGCTCTTTTTCCTATCGAGCTTTAAGTGGTGACCTTAAAATCGTATTTATTTTTGCATAGTACAAAGTAAAGACCAATGCATGGACCTCATGTTGTAATTTATGGATTCAGGTCGTATTTTCGGAGTTCTAGCAATTTAAAAAGATCCGTGGGGGTTGCGGTGGCCGAAAGGTCAGACCTAGCGCTTCCCCCAGCCTCCTCAGATGATCCGGGTTCCATTCCCGTCGGGGTCGTTCTCCAAATTTTCGCATGTGGTAATCGTGCCGGACGATGGCGTTAGTCGTCGGGTTTTCTCTGAGAACTCCCGTATTCCCCGCCCTTTCATTCCGGCGTTGTTCCATACTCACCTCATATCACCAGCGCTGAAGACCTTGATGTTGAGCGCTGACCAAAATCTCTCTTTCACTCATGTATGATACACTCTTGTCATTATTTGCAGGACTTGAAATACTGTTTGCGACTCTTAGGCAATTTTAATGCAATTTTTTTCAAAACATAGTCTAAAGGGATCATTTTATTATAAAATTTTGTATGTACGTTCTAGATATCTTCAGAAATTTTATAATTAAAATAAATATAAATTTTAACTGGATTTTTAAATTTTTGAAATTATATTTTTAGTTCTTATTTAAACTAAATTTCTGTATGTAGATATTTTCATTTCTTACATGGTATTTGCCTTGCTTCAGAAATTTAGGATATGGTTTTTTCAAGCAACTTGTAATATTATCAATTTTAACATATTTGTACCCCCTTGTGCAATATTTTGGGTTATTAGGCTAGTGTAAAAGTTTTTTTTTTTTTCAAACAATATTTTCTTACATGCATTTTAGCATTAACAAAATTCATCCTTTCGCCATTACTTAAAAATATAATGTTTATCATTTTCTTACTGAAGGTAGAAGTTTTTGCTTAGATGAATGTTGCGGTATGCAAATCAATACAGTATCCTTACCATTATTATATCAACTCCAAAAATAACAAGTCCACTATGGTATCCAAAAATATGCTGTACAATCAATCAAATCTTCTTTAGTACTCACATTAAGAGCAAACATACATCAGTTTTAACCCGAAATATTTAATTTTGTAATAATACACGACATTCCAAATTGTTCCTCTACATAGAAATATCTTGATTTTATGTTACATTTCGTCATATGCATCAATGTGTCTAGCTAATTGGATACAAATCCAATAATCTGAATTCATTATCTGGTTTCTTTGGCCATTAACACCACTTCCGCCTAATCCAATTCACTGAAATGTAAAATTTTTAACAAATCTGAACAGGTTTAATAGTTCAATTTATATCAACAAGGCAATTTAGTTCGTAGGAAAATATTCATAGACAGAATATTGATTATTTACTGTAATCTTCTAATATTTTACCGTTACTATGTTATGCCACAATGGACTCAAAATAGGTATGCATAATATTTTTATACTTAATATACATTTACAAGGCCAAATGCCCCTTATATTGGTTTCGCTTTAAATTAAGCCAAAAGGTACCCGGTGTCCGTACGTAAGTCACACATTAATTTAGAAAGAACAGAACATATTTTAACAACGCAGCATATTGCAACACAATATTTATGGCCTATGGTTGAGTGGCTTGTGCTTAACAGACCCGAAAATTTTGATGTGAAATCATAATCCATCGAATAGTTTCAGCAAAACTTAAAATGTAACTGCAAACAATGTAACATAGTAAAGCAGAAGTGCAAGTATATTATAGTAACTTAGCATTTATAGCCATCTTGAAATTCACCTCCAAATCACTATAAAAGTTAATTTGCTTCGTGACAGTGTTATAATGCAATGCGAAAGAACAAAAAATATTGAGAAACTGTTAAACTAATTACTTTCAAGCTACTTGTATTGTGAAATTTCGGTTAGATGTAATATTTTGTCTGATGTTTGCAGGCAAATGTGTAATTTGTGTGTACTGACAAGACACTTTCTTGCGAAAATGAAGTTAACATTGATGGATAATTAATGACAGAGGTCAGTGAGTGATTAAAAGTAAAATACATGCATAGCATCTACTTTTTCTGTTTTTAAAACGAAATAGATTAAACATTGGATTTAGAGTTAACTTTATTTACAAACTCGCATTAAACTTATTTATTAGCTCTGTTTGCTGTACACAGTGATTTATGATTCATTAAATAATTCAGGTTTAAATAAAATAACAATTTTTATAAACTTCTAAGTTACAACTTGTATTGTTTTAGATTAAAAACACAAATTTACACACTTAATAAAATATTGGTACATTAAACATTGCCGCATCATAAACAAATATATTCACACATTCTTCATCACATTATGTACGCTTACACTTATACATTCTGTTAATCTTCTTAATGTCGCTTCTGCTGAAACCTTCTCGTTGTCCCAGAGTAATGCCGCGTATCTGAAAAATTATGTTCACATTGTATTTTTTTTTCATTTATCTGAAAATTATATTCACGTATTACTGTTTTTCCATTTATCTGAAAAATTATATTCATATAATATAGGTTTTACAGTCATTTAATGAAAATCTCGTTCATTATTGTATTATTTTATTTATGTATGGAACACAACAATTGTAAACATTATAATTATTTACATATTTGCGTATCCATGTTTGCATACACAATAATTTAGGCATAGTATTATTAAACTTAGACATTTTGACAACTCATATACGATTTGTGTATGGTTTTCATTAAGTTTCCATTATGTATAGACGAAGGTAAATCGCGAAAATGTTTTATCCTAACATACACTCGAAATCTTTGTAGTGTCTTGTAATATAAATAATTGTGTGATGTACTTTTGCCACAACGCAGCTGTCTTATGACCAATAATAGGCATCAAATCTCATAATGTCTGGATTTTTATTAGCTCAGTCAAATAGGATAACAGCTCCACTTACAAGCAAAAGCCAGTAATCTTCCGGTAAGCTGAATGTGCGTTGAAACCTACTAAACAGTCAAGTTTCCTCCCGTAAGCGATCATCTCTAATTATATGTTTTACTATAAAAAATTTAATTTACATAATAATATTTACCCTTTTGGTGTAGTTTGCATTAAAGATAATTGGTGAGAATGCTAAATACGGCTGTTCACAACACTACTCATTCACCGCACAGTCCATTACTTCCCATTAATGCGAGGCAGAGCACAACTGTGTTTAAGATTTCTTTGGTCGCTTGCTCCATTTTTTTGCCAGTCAGAAAAGTTTTATACAATGCATTGATTTATTATTCACTAATTATTTTATATGTTTTACAATATTAACATTATTCACTTCAGATATTTTGTATGGCAGATGGCAAAATTTAGTATTATTTGTCCGCCAAGTACTTTTAGTTACACCATAAAATAATATCACCACTGGCAAATATTTAACATATAAAATAACATATAAATCAGCTTATGGCAACGCGTACATGGCAACCATTCCCCTACCCGGCTCCTCTTCATAAAAGTTAACTTCATCTTTCATCTGTAACATCGGCAGATTTAAGGATAGAAATGGATGTTCCTGCAGCTGCACAGCCGCAGCCGTAGCAGCAAGCAGCCACCGTTCAGCACCACGTGCACAGACAACTAAGATATACCACGTGCATACACCAGGCGCGGAGGCCAGGTACCGCCGGTGTAACTGGGGTTTTTACCCCCAGAGAATCTTTACACGCGGGCACAAAATCTCTAGAGAAACTCTACCACCTGCGGTAGGTGTGTCCATCATACACAACGCAGTCAAGTCAGGGAATCTTCACCCCTCCAAAAAAATAGTCTTGAGCTGCGGTCGTACAAGGGAAATAAGTGGCTTTTGTATACAATGTGGGTGTAAATATTCCCTAGGAAATGTGCGCTCCCTGGCCGTATTCCGTTGAATTTTTGACGTGCACTTCGCTTTTGTACGGGAAATGGTTGGCCCAGGACTGTGTAACCTCGTAACCGCACTGGAAACGGAACAAGACTGTGTGCTCGTTTTGAGAGTTAGGGATTTATATGCGAACCAAAAAAGTCAATACGAGGCTAAATGACGAAGAAGTAAAGAATATAAACTAATTGGATACGGTTGTTATAAGTTTCTGTACTTATTCGATCAATTATATTTTGTAAACATTACGAGGCTATTATCTGAAAAAAAATGTACATAAAATGATCTCATATATACAATTAAATAAACTACATCAACAATATGTTCTGAAGGTATCAAATTACTTTACGTCTTTAATGTTTTGTGTATTCTGTTATTACAAACTTTCCCTAGATGAATAAGTAAACACCTGCCGTTACTCAATTCGTTGTAAAAATATTTCCAACAAACCATAAAACTTCAATACCAAGTAATACCTAACCTACAAACAATTGGTGGCATGTGCAGATGTGATGTCATTGCAAGAACCGCTTGACCTCAGTCCACATGCAGTTTAAGCCCTAAATGAGAAGGAAGTAGTGTGATGTCACACTCGAATCGTGTGCTACAAGTGTCAACAGAATTGTGCACGAAAACGTTTTATGCACATCATGCTTTCAAAAGAATACGAACCCTATTTTCAATTTTGTTGTATTAATTGAACATTGACATAACTAATATTACATTTTAAAAATGACAACAAACGGTAAAACAACTCTAATTCGACTGTAGAGTTTTAATGGGGATGTAAACATTCGCTAGTGAATTGTTATTCTCTATGCTAAACTGTTGTATTATTGTACATTAACATATAATATTTTTACAATATAATATTGAATAGATTACAAACAGATGCTTCCAATCGACTTGTACCTTTAAGTTGGTACGTATATATTCCCTAGCAAATTTGTAATATACTCTATCCATTCCAAGATTGCAGCTTGTGTCACTCCGCCTGTTCCCGCGCTCGAACGACATTGGCTCTGCAACAAACCGTCGCATCACCTCCGCGTGTCTCGCGAGCTGTCAACTGGCAACAAGTGGAGAAACGGAATCGCGCCTCGCTGTGGAGGAAATGGAATCACAATGGACGTGGCGTCGTCGCATAAGTCGTAATTAATCCATTCCATGCACATGTAGTATGTCATGCGCACAGAGTGATATTATATTGCAGAGGACTAAAAAACGCAACTAAACGATAAAATTACCTACTCCGAATTAAAACACAGAAATTTAGCGTAGGACCTATATCCTGCCGCAACGACACTGTTAACTAACCAGCCAACCAATGGTTGAGATCTCACCTGTGACAGTGTTTACTTCTGCTGCAACCTTGGAATGGATACAGTATAATAACACTCTCGCATGTAAATGTAACAATTATGTGCGAACACAATAACCTAGATAAAAAATCAGCAACTGACTGGGCGTTAAGAAATGGACTCAAGTGTCCCAATAAATAGTATTGCGTAGGCTTCCAAACATTGTTACAAATTAAAAGAAAATCTCAGCCATGTGTTATGCTTGCTGGTTCAGAAGTAAATTTCCTCCAGCCATTAAAATCTAAGCAATTTATTTCATAAAATTCGAAATTCTAACATATAAATATCATAAACAGTTAATTATATTTTGTTAAAACTTCTATTAAACCCCAGTTTGATTACTGTAACGTCTACGGCAATTTCACCGAACAACTTACGTTCTGCTTACAACGCCTTACCCTAGTATACAATCTTAAACCAAACGACGACGAGAACAATTTTTACAACTAAGCATCTTTACTGAAAGTTAATCAAAGGTAAAGTCACTCTTTAAAAACTGCTTCCAAACACACTTAATAATACCTGTACACCATGCACACTTTTCCTACTTGCATTCCTTAAAGTCCCAGATCTAAAGATGGCAATATTTTCTGATCCCACTACACAAAAAAATTTCTTTCTGGAGTAATATTCCACTTTGTCTGCGTCACGCCAGTGGAATCAACTGTCGTACCGGTTTTAATAAAAGCATGAGGCAACTTTTACTTTCAAAATGGTGGTAGATATCACTAATGTTTACTTTGTTGGTATTTTATGGATGACATTTTACTGTATCGCTGTTTATATGTTTATTCCGACAACTTGGCTCAGTGCTTCCGGCCGGCGAGGAGAAATTTACGAGGGCTATGCAACAGATGTAAATTTCCGTGTTTGACGCGCGAAGACAGTGAAGAGATGAGGTTCAACTTTCCACACTCGACGGTTACAGCATCGCTTCTACTGGCGGCGTGTCAAACTGGCGTGCAGTGTTTTCCTACTACTCTTTTTACCATGGGACTCAAAGCGGCGACTATATAATTTAATTTGTTGAATGTTTGCAGTTAAGTCCAACACATGCTTCCAACGTTGTGTGCTACGAATCCAGGTGGTATTTTAACAGTTACAACTGTCTAAAAAAACAGTTTTTTAGCCATTTTGAGGAGTCCCAAAAGCGTGGTTCCAATAAGCATGTTGCATTTTTAAAATGCTTGAAGCCTAGATTTAACTGTGTGTTTCTTTTCTTAGACTAACTTACTGTGAATGAGTTCAGCTATTTTGCGTATAAAAGAATAGGCACGGCTCTATGCAACACCGTTCATGCGTCAGGTACATAGCCCCATTAATGCTGTGTTGTAAGACATTGATGAACCACCGCAGTATTAGCCTCGCCTACAGGTGTCCCCCTAAGTCATAACAAATGGATGAAAATAGCGTTGAAAAATTGTTCACCTAATCATCTTATTAATGTTATTAGTAAACCAAAATGAGATTTTAATAAATTGAAACACTTTTTGTAAATTACTATGTTTAATGTACAGTACCTGGTTGTATTTTCTTAGACTTTCCTGTTATTTTGTTTGTTTTGTGTTTATTATTTAGAGCTTAATTTTTATTTTATTATTTGCTTCGATATTGACTTCAATTATTTTGCTATTTTCGGTTTTGGAGTGAGTTCTGCTAATTTTGTTTGACTGTATTATACTCTTATTGTTTTATTTACTGTGTATTTAATATTTAGTGTTAATGACTCTTAGGTACATAGGCCTTTGGTCTTATTTTGCAATAATTTAAAATAAGTTCTTGTTTTTTTTTTATTTTCTCATAGAGCTTTGCTAATTTAGGTCTTCATTCTTCTTTGTATCAATTTTGACATTATTTATTCTATTTTCAGTTTCTCATCGTATCTTTCTTGCTTATTTTTTTTTACCTGACTGTATTTAAAGATATGTGTAGCTAAATGCTTAAGTTTCATATTTATTATTCCTACTTTATTATAATATATACTTATATATAAGTGCGAAATGTAATGAGATATCACTGGAAGGAAATGCGTCATTAATAAATTTAGCAGTTCTGTGTACATGTGCAATTTGATTTCAGTAATGTATAGCATAAAGCCAATACAATTAAAAAAAATGCCGAACTTTTACAATTCCATGAATATTGTGAATTTTGGAGCTTAAGTTACGGTAATTAGGTTATCAAAACCTTTCAGAAACATTACTAACTGCTTTTCGAAACTGTAATTTGAAAATATTGCAGTACTGTGTAACTGGTCTAGAGCCCTTTCCAATGTTAGGACATTTCACCACAGTGTTCGCTCTCCCAACCTAAACCACTGGCTTCACTCTCACTCAAGTATGCAAGGACATCCCGCGGAGATAAGCATCTCTTGCCTACCTGGTTAATCCCCGTGTTGTCTGCTCGCTCACAGCATTGAATACATTCAATGCTCACAGTCAGCCTAGGAAGGTGAGGTCATTCACCCAGTGATTTTTCCAGCGTACAAGTGGTGGCTGTCAATGAACGACTTGGCCGGTAAGCATTTGCGCACTGAATCTAGGGCAGTAACAGCTGATTTTGCACAAACGGTGCCGGGAAAACGTATATAATTATAGAGGTTGAAGAGTTTCTATTCATTAACTAACAATTGTAATACCCTCGGAATCGAACAATTACGGTTTTTTTTAGTATACCGTACTTCAACTGCAGAAATTTTTAAAATACATATGTCATTAATAATATTGGGTTATGAACAAAGATGAAGCTAATAAATCGTGTCACTTTTAACAAGAGAGTATAATTTGAATGGATAATTCTCTTGATAAACACTCACAATTAAAATACCATGTAGTATTTCTTACAGGGCAACATTGTTTGTTATTTTATACTGTAATAAACGCAACAAATCAATAGAAACTATATAAAAATGAATAGGCCTAAAATAAATTTTCTCGCGTCATAATGCAAGTGTCCATACAACGAGGATCTTATTTTATTAGTCTACAATTACACGTTATTCATTCATACCATAACAAATTGGCGTATTCACCACTACTATAAAACAAATTTAATGCCCTGCAATTAACCATGTCATGTGTAAGCTACAGAAAATGAAGTAGGCCTATTTGTATATTTCTTTGTTGGGAGTAAATCTAGCCTATCTTTATAAAGGAAACCATATTTAATTTTAATAGGAATGAATTTACACAGACCAACATTATTATAACAGTACAAAAACAAAGTAATTCCTAGCCAATCAGTTGTAACATCAAGAAACTAACACTAGCCATTTTCGTTTTAAAAATAAATTTTCCTTTAATTGTACTACGTTTGTTCTACATGGTAATACCTCAAATTCGTATCACAGTAACCTGAATAACGGGGACAAAAATGTAAGCGTGAAACCCCTACAATATATATTCAAAGTGTGTCTTTGTGTAGAGGAGTCACTTTTTAGACTGTGCCAATCAGAACAAGGTTAGTGAGACACCACACGTATGTGATTAGCAGGTAAAAACACAAGACGCTGAGAGTTTAACACACCCAATCAATTACCACAGGTCAGAATTGCAGGTGTTTACATTTGGAACTGAAGCAAAGTAGTGCAAAAATATTTCAAGGATACATATTCATTTTTAATGCGCATACAATGCTCACTTTGCCATAAAACACGAATTTATGGTGGCCATATGGATATAAGTGTTTAGCGTATTCGTGTAAGTCACTGAAATGGCGTGCAGTCTTCTCGCCGACAATTCGCATCCATGAAGAATTCAGAGGTGATTCTGTCATTTTGTGATGTATAACTAAAGATACATGTGTATTGTACACGCTCATGCCTTTTAAAATATTCTGTGTCAAGATTTTCATACCTTAAAAAACAACAAAAACACCCATTTTCGGCGGCCAGAAAATATGTCAATGAGTTAGTGGTGATCTGAATAGGATACACAAACGTATAGTGTACTTTAAGTTCTAATATTTTAGCAGATATAAAAAATTAGCTTTACGAAATAATCTGGTAACGGCCGAATATCTGCACACCGCTGAGCGGCCACGGCAGACGGCCACTTAAAACCTCGATTAAAAACTTAATCAAAAATGAACTATCCACGAGTGTAAACCATCCCGAACAACACTTTGTGAAGCCCAAATTTTAGGTAATGGTTCTAAGTTTCTGAAAAGTAAAATAGGTGGCTTAGAATTCATACATAAGTAACAAACGTTATTAAAAAATAATAGAATACTTTTAAAATAGAACAAGACATGTACGTATACTGCCTCACATTCATAGTGCAGAACACTGAACTATTATTCAAACTTTTATCGTCAGGATTAATCTTTTGGACTTTTCAGAAATGTTCCCAACGTTTTATTGCTTTATTTTTTTTTTCATAATTTCCCTGTGTTGCTGTAACGCTTACGTGCTGATGTGCCATGATATTGTATCTTACAGCGATAAGTGAAACACCTATTTCAGTCTCTGTCGCATTAAAAAAAAGTTGGCCCATGTGTTTTGCCGAAAACAAGAAACTTATATGTGGTATCCGAAATTTTCTTTGTTGTTTGGTAGCAGACTCTAACATAAAAACAATGAATATTTATATAAGTCCAATATTATCTGCAATGTTTTACACGTTTTAGAGATTTACACAAACTTCCTCGAAAACTAGATAGTGTCAATGCGACAGCCACTATAATTTCAAATAACTGTAAATAAAATTTTAATATGTGCAACTAATTATAAGCAGAATATTAATGGAAAGAGCAGTTAATTGGTCACTACATTATAAGAATACTAATTTTATTTATTTTCGTTGTTGATTTATATACAAATACAAAGTTCAGCTACAAGGCCAGTTTACAACTTGCAGTGCCTAACATATTCTTATTGTCAATTGTACAACCAAATAAATTCAGTAGGAAGCGGTAGGAAGCGGTT
The DNA here is from genome assembly GCA_003012365.1 of Medauroidea extradentata. Classification (NCBI taxonomy): domain Eukaryota; kingdom Metazoa; phylum Arthropoda; class Insecta; order Phasmatodea; family Phasmatidae; genus Medauroidea; species Medauroidea extradentata. Next base: position 9,513 of record PNEQ01011272.1, on the reverse strand, counting down.
GCTCTGGCCATTGCGCCAACCACGGGCCCATATTACAACAAATTATACAAACAATAGGAAGTTAAATACCTACCATTTAATGACTAATGTACATTAAAGAACTCGACTTAGAATTTGGAATGGATGTAATACGTGTAGCAGTCAGTGAAATAGTAGGCTGTATGGGAAATGTGTTAACGTACAATTTTTTAATTTTTTTGTTTTGTTTTTGTGGTAATACGTGCTAGTGACGAATATGTCTGTAGATTAATGATCGCTTCTGTGCCAGGGTATCTTGAGAGTTTTACCTGTATCTAGTATTGTATGAATGAACTGCGTTTTGTTGAACAATTTTGGAGGATAAGAGCTAAGGCGATCCGCTTAGGAGAACCGATTTTAGCTAATCAGCCAGAATGTGACAATAACTATGTTATGAAGTATCTTCTTTTTATATTGTAGGAGAATCTATAACAACCGTTTTGCAGTTTTTTACTCTGTATTGTATTGCATTTTGTAAGGTATCAAAACTTCCTACGTAGTAATTAAGTGGTGACAAAACCTGGGCATCGTATAGTTTAAGTCTAAGATCTTGCGGGAGAATGCGGTGGAATTTGTAAAGGTGCTTAACAGTGCGTAAAAGATAAATAAACGCTGAAAACATCAATTTATTTCTACGCTTTTTCGATGTCAATATGGATAAAATACTCTTTGACAACCTAGATAATGGTATTTTTCAACTTAATAAGTAAATATTTATCCATAATTACTCATTCTTTACGCGTGATCTCTTGCGCCGCAGGTAAATGCACGAGGTTTCTGCGTCAGAAATTGTGCCTCAGATGTTTGTAACACTGCAAACAATTTTGTTTATAACGTTGGTTAAGACTATTGTCTAGGATCGCTATTGTTTAATTTTCGCAAATTGGCTTCAAGAAAATTACAGTTATAGATTAATGCTTTCAGCGTTGAAATATGTACCACGTTATGGCGAAAAATATTAATTTTTATTAATTTTCTAAACTAGACGTGGGTCAGATATTACTCCACAGTTGCGATAAAAGTCGCAGCGTGGGACTAGGTTGCTATTGTTATTTTAATGTAGCTTTAATGATTATTTTTTTCAAAATCTTATTTTCCCCCAATCATAATGAAGTTACATTTTTCAGCAATTTTTTCACTCTATTTTCAATGCACTACTTATTTTTTTGTTCAATTATTTTGTCAACTATACTTTCTATGTCATACAAACATATTTCCAGATATAATTCTGTATCGTTAACAAACTGGCGGCATAAAATATATTAGAATTATTTGGAGGGTACCGCAACGTACTAACGTCGAACAAAACCGTGATTCTTGCTTTTTGACTTCAGGTAGTTGATTCTAAGAGATCATGCTACATAAGTTTAGTTAGATAGTCACTTATAAACCTTATGTTTATTGTTAAACATTGATTTTTGCGAGCTTCGCTAACAGTTTACTATGATAAAAAGTATCGAACTCATTTTATAGAAAAATTAACAACACCAATTTTAAATTATCCATTTATTCTAAAATATAATCGATTATATTGGACAAGGTGATGAATGTGCTGGACATTTGCGGAACTCAGATTCTTAGCTGTACAGGTTGTTAAAGGTGTCTGTTCACTCAGTTGTTATATGCGCGTGTGTGTGTTGTTTTGGAGTGGGGGCGGTGGCCGAACGGTCATATAATTCGCCTCACACCAAGGCAATCCGGGTTCGATTCCCGGCAGGGTCGAGCCTCGGATCTGCGCATGTTGGAATCGTGCCGTACGATGCCGTTGGTCGGCGAGTCTTCTCGGCATCTCCCTTTGCGCCGCTCCGTACATCATGTCACAAGTTACCAGCGCTAAACATCTCGATGTTAAGAGCTGACCAAATTACTCACTCACTTAGTTGTCTGGTTGCTACCTTTTCTTCCAATTTATAGAATACTAATAGGGCGAAGAAGTTTACTTTATTTCGAGACTTTTGGTAGCAGAATTATTTTGAGGGCCCTATAGGTGTTAGGTCGACGTGATGTTCATTTAAATGATATGGTATGCATGGTAGGTGGGTTGTTTGATATTATAAGAAGATAAATCGTTGGCTTCGTCTGAGTTTTTTTAGATCAATAGGTATTGAAGTAATACGTGGCGTGGCCACATTAAATATTTTGAGAGTTTTCCATAGTAATTTTGGGTATATGAGTTTGTCATAAGCATTTACAAAATAATTAAGTTTAATGCTACGAACGTGATACTTAACCACTCGGACATGTTTTTAGGTACCATTTGTGCTACATCTCCATCTTTCAACCATTCCCTTAGTTCTTGTGTCATCCAACGACCCATGGTGCTTTTTTTTTAGATCTTCTTCGGTGCGTGTTCTATGATATTGGTATTGAAATGATTTATTTTATCGTCATAGTTTAGGACGCGAGGAAAACATAATTTAATTACATTCAACTCAGATCTTGTGTGAATGAGTGAATGTCTAAGATATTAAAGTTACGCCACAATTAAGTTCGTATTGCTATCTCTTTAAACGGATTTGTATAAGAGATGCACCCTAGATTTTGATGTGAGAAAACCTACGGTTAGTTTTGTCCTGTTGCAATTACTTTCCTCTCGTCTTTTAATTAAATTAAGCCAATTAGTGTTTCTGAGGTGGGTGATAGTGATATTTAAATTACTTAGCTGTCTCTATTATTCTATAATGTAGGCTTTTGTGAATGTATATACTCACACTGACCCCTCTCCAGACTTTCCAATGGTACTGTCATGTCTCACTAGTGCGTACTTTAGTACGGATAACAGGGGGTTAAATGCGTTACACAGTAGACCACTTCAATAATTTAATTGGTTATTTGATACAGTAAACATGTCCATCAACCGCCATTGTGAGAATAACTAAAATAACAGTTTAAACCTTGTTTACAGTAGTATAAAAATGCATGTGAATATAAATGTGTAGTAGACAGGAAGATGTATATATTAAACCGTTAAAACATACAGCATGGTCATCGCATCAGTTGCTATAGTAATTTATGCAACACGGACATGTTCCCTCTTTCAAATAAATGAGTGCATTTTGAGCATTTATGGCTATTACGATTAATTTTCAAATATTTATTTAAATAGTGACTCTTGTGTTAGACATAAGTGACTGATGGATTATCAGAAAACATACTTTGACCATTACATCAGTTGTTATAATGATTTCTGTCAGGGACTAGTTTCATTTTTCAAATAAATGGATGCGTTTCAGTGCACATGGCTTCAATACCCACAAATAAACTTCAAAAATATTTCAGTGGCATAAATAAAACATATGAGAACAATAATGTTTACCCACAGTAAATCAGTAATGTACTTGCATAGAAAACATGCCATATTTTCTGTTCTCTGTAAACTTTTAATTACTTTATTACGTCCTATACCATAACATTGACACACCACACCAGTATTATATTAATGATACCAATTCACGCTGTTTTCAGAATTAGATAATGAACTAAAAATCAGCAAAAAAAAATTCCAGGCTGACTATGTGGTCATCTAAACAAATTATTAATTGCATGTGTATTTGTACGTCATACTGCAAACAAAGGGCCATCTTACTAACTTTCTTCACTATCAGTATGTGCAGAACTCTGTACGTCATGTTGTACGATCTCTTCGTAGAATTAATTTTCTGGAGAAGGGTGGTATCGTATTATTTTCCTTACTTCAGCAGTATTTCGTCTTTGATTTATAATGGAGCAGCATAAGCGTTCTTCTGAGGAATACAGGACGGGGCATCAAATTTCAGCATCTTGAATTATGCTTGAAGTGAACTATCAATTACTTCAACACATGTGATATAACCGTTTTCTTCCTTGTCATAGATCACCTGTGCATATTTGAATAGCGTAAAAGAATACCCTTTACAGACTGATTTGGCGTATTTCTTAAAAAACAAGACCACCATATCTTGAAAATTAGTACGTCATTGAAATCTACCATGGTCACAATGAAGTCTTGAGCATTTTCCTTAGAGTTTGCAATCAGAGTCGCATATTGGTTACAATCAACTTTCCTAATAACTCTTTTTATCAGTCAAAAGTCACTGTCATGGGGTAAAAAGGAGTGTCCTCTGACAGGGAAACATTGAAAAAATTTGTCAAATCGAATAGTCATTGTAAGCGACAACAGGAAACGAACAACAGTGTGATTGCGATTTTGCTCACCACATGAGTCAGTAAACACGTGCAGTACTTTTATGTTTCGCGGTAGTTGCACCATATGTCGGTAAATAAATGTGTACACTTCGTCCAGTTCCTTTTTACCTTGCCCTTCATGGTAGCAGTAGAAATGCAGTATTGTTGCCAAGGCTGTGAATGCAAAATACATTAAACAACAGTTTTCGGAGGTAAAAAATGTCTTGCACTGGGAGTGTAAAGGCAAGTTCTGCATGTAATCGAAAGTAATACCACAAATACTGGAATCAGCTGTACACAGTTTGCCGATACTGTCCATTTCCTTATAAAACTTTGACGCTCTTTGTTTATGCAGTAACTGTTCTGCCGCAGCAACACGCTTTGCAGTGTCATTTATTAAGGGTGATTTCAACTTGGCATCTAACTCTTCACATGTGGGACAAACGTCGACTTGGAGACTCCCAAACCTGTATTTGGAATTTTTCTTGAAGTTATTTGAGTAGTAACTATACTTGATTTTTGTTGCCAGATCTGGGTGATTCAAAATAAATAGCTCCAACGTATTTTTCACTATCAATGATGAATCGGGGTAGACCACCTCATTTTGTCCATAATGGGTCATTTCTTGGGAAAATAGCGGATGTGCTCATCTATCTATTCTACAAACATAAATTTGAGGCTTCGTATTTCTTCTATGTCCATGTCTTCCTCACATGTCGTGGAGTATTGAACCAGTGAGTAGCAGAGAAGTCAGACGGTGAATTGCTTTACCTGTAACACTGTACAAGCTAAGGAATGCATTCTTACACAGTCTTACTTTGTTGCATCCCTTCACTGCACTAAAATGAAACATACAACGAATTGTGTTTTCTGAGCTTTGTCTTTTCGTGGCCGTCTTATTTTGATGGAAAGACAGGTGATGAGGCCCATTCGATAACTATCTCGATCGGTTTTTGATCTTCCACTATACAAATCAGTAATCAGTTGAAGTTTTTCATCCTCAGAAAACTTTTTTGTGAATTTAAATCTGTATCTGAAGAAATTTAATGAAATGGTGTTAATGAATGGTAAGAAACTTACATGGTATGGTGGTGCACTTAAACGACACAGCAGGGGACTACTATGACACTAAAAATAACTATCTTTAGCACGCCAGCAACATGTACTTTAACATTTACAACAACCATTCAACCAAAACGCTTTTTTTGTTTCTCCTCCTTGTCCATAGAGTCTAAACTTACATAGAATTCAGTACTTCCCAAACACTAAATATTGTCTACGTATTTTGACTTTTACGATTTATGCTATAAAGTAAATGGAAAACTCCATAATTTCTGTTTTGTTTTCAGTATTTCATAAAACCTATTTCGATGTACATTCAAATCATACAGGCTGGTTTAAGTTTGGTTGACGTTTAGTCGTTAATTCCACTGGTTTATTTATTTTTATTTAACTGAGCAAATATGTAATACTGCGAAAAATGTTCATAATTACTGACGGATATATGTTTCACATGGTTATCAATTATACGCAGGAGTAATAAAATAACTACCGCAAAGAAAATAAATTGATAGCTGTACTGAGAAGATAATTCATGAATACAGCGCAAAAATTCTGAAAATATTGAACTGACTTGTTTTTTATTTATTACAGGCTCGAGCGTATTAACTCGCGCTAGCAGCCGACGACAAAAGATGGTGGACGAGCACATCCACATTATAATGCCTTAGTGTAGCACACACCAACAATGTCCTCTCAGTTATGAGGTGACACGAGAGGATTGTTGCACTAATGGCACCGCTGCTAAAAGAGTAAATAAATAACCCTTGTACCATCCGTACCATTCTTTACGCATTGTGTGACGTTGAGCTGTGTTCTAATGAGCTTTGCATAGGTTTCGAATAAACATTACTAGTGTTCTAGGTATTGTGTTGTTTATAACTATCTGTAATATACATAATATTTGCTTTTAATGCCAAATTAATCGTTACATAATTGTTATAAAATTCACTTTCTATTACGCATAGGCCTCGTAAAAATAACTTTTTGTTATGTTTTCGTAAAACTTAATAAGAGTTAGCAGTAATTTCCTGTCGAAATGAATTGCAGATATTAATGTAGAATTTTTTATTAGTAAAAATTTTGGCTATCCCTTTTTTTAAATACTGCAAACATTCACAACAATTTCACATATCCTTAGATGTGAAAATGTTGAAAACCAGTCACTTAAATTAATAAGGCAGACATAATTTTAGCTTGACAATGTTTGTTACTAATGCCGAATATAAGAAATGGTATTATCTGTATCCAGTACCGCAACTAAATACGATATTGAATAGCGTGAAGACTAAGTAGTTACTGCTTAGTCGTCAAATACAGCAAATCAAATACAACTATTTTTTAAAACAAGAAGATTTAGCAACTAAACGACAGCTCTTTAGTACATATACAAAACTTAAACATAGGCATTTGAAAAGAACCTTACATTTAATGTTGGAACGAAGTGTTCTTAAATGACATTCTTGTTACCTAACTGTATTAATTTATGGCTCTATAATTGGACGACAAAAGCCAATTAATATGGTATACTGTAATGAAAATTAGAGTGTCTGCTAAAACATTATAATCATAAGGACTTTTTCGGACAGTTTGTTATTTTATATTACACAAAAAAAAACAGTAATGACGAAGCTACGAGCCGACATTCACAGTTCGTTTCTAAAAGAAAAAGAAAACCTACAAACACAATGGTAAGTGGCGCAAAACCAAATTAATTGACAAATTAACGGAGTCATCCGTACTTTATCTATAACGTTTTCTTGACAAGCATTTTGTGTTTTTAAATTACTTGATAAAAGATTACATGTTTCAAATAACAGTACACGTATACAAATCAAACCTTAGACTGCAGTTGCGTGTTTTGCCAACCATACCATTATTTTTGTATATTTTGTCGCAGTTACAACTGTGCGAATTTTTTGTGAACGTATAATTCTACCACTTGCATCAAGAGAAATGTTTTCCTTCAGGATGAACGGGTTAAGTATGCAATGTGAAATTATTATATAATCTAGTGGTAAAACACATATAGGTTAAATAATACATATTTTACAATATCTGTCATTTATATGAATGTATGAGGTTTGACTGTACGCTGTTTCAGGTATTTTTCCGGAGTACTAATTTAAAACATGATATTTTGAGGCAGCAAACTGTTTCCCATATTTTCTACTTACATTCTCACAAGGATTAATTTCTCGGCGTTTAAGCATTTAATTTATGTATAGTACATTCTGTATACAGTTTGGTTTGACAGTCGTATGTTTCTCTATATAGCCTACGACACAGAGCCAAATAAACGCGATTGACTACAATTAAAAAAATATATTAATAAACAAAACAAATAGAAAAACATAGTAGAAGTTATGTCATCTTGAATGCCGGAATTTTGCACGGTAAAATTAAAGTTAGATCACCTTTCTAAGCGTTACATGTGTGCCGCGTTTAATGAGAATATGTTTAGGTGTTAAAAAAAATTCTAGAATCCGTACATTTATATAAACCATAGGCCTACATAGAGATGGTCACAAGATTTTATACGGAGGTGGCTTAGGCTATAAACAATAAAAGAAATAGTACTAGAAAACATCGATGTAAGCGCATTCTATCATCTCGACACCAAATTATATTCAATACCGATAAGTTTCACGATGTCCACAACATACTGTGTCCTCTTACAGCAGGCTGTGGAGCTGTGTAGTCTACTTCGACTTTAGTTCCAAACTCTTCTGGCAGAGTGAGAACCAAACAAATCGAATTTTAGACAATATTACTTTAGGCGAAAAAACTTTACGCAAAACGACTTTAGAGGCAAAACGATTTTAGGCAAGATGGCTTTAGGCAAAACGCCATTAGGCAAAACGACTTCAGAAAATATACTTTTAGGCAAAACAAAGTTTTATGATTTTAACACATGTGTTTGTATTTTAGGCGAAACGATTTTAGGCAAATCGACTTTAGGAAAAACGACTTTAAGCAAAATGAAGGTTAAGTGAAATTATTGTAGGCAAAATTATTTTCTTGGTACGTAATTGAGGTGCTTGGATTTTAGACGAAACGACTTTTAGGCACAACGACTTTAGGCAAAACGACTTTTAGGCACAACGAATTTAGCCAAAACGATTTTAGGCTTAATTACTTTAGGCAAAACGACTTTTAGGCAAAATGAATTTAGGCTAAACGATTTTAGGGAAAACGAAGGAATAAAATCATGTTTAGGCAAAACGATTTTAGACAAAACGACGTGATTCCTAAAATATACTATTTCTTGAATGAAACTCCAGTGTTTATGACTGCTGTTGCAGTGATACATCTACAGAGGACATGATTCTTAAGTTCTGTAGACTAATTTTGAGTAAAAAAAGCATAACATATTTATAACTATATTACGTACATGAATGAAGTATACTATAATGGTACTTAGTTACTATGCTGGCTTAAGCTCTCTTATTAAGCATACGGTATGTTGTTTTAATCGTGAAAAACTAGCAGTCCTTTTCAAAATAGTGCGTACCTTCGCTGTGACTATTGTTTAGACGATGCATATACAGTGAACCAGTGAACACAAAGGCACAGATTTGTAAGTGAAAAAAAAAATGAAGTGATGATATATATATATATATATATTGTTGCGTGCCATGTACCTGGAGGCCAGTGGTAGTGGTCGGCGGCTGTTTCGTAACACCTTGAGGGCTGGCCGATGATTCAAAGCCCGGGTGGCTCATAGTGGGAACCCCGCCGAAACTACATTATAGATACCTGTCCCAACTACGTCTTAACCCTTCGAGGGCGGCCGACGTGACTACAAGCACATCCGAAACATGATGAAATATCTATTTTTAGACCCCTGTAATGCGGGGAACACCCGACTGTCTGGGCTAGTATAAAACCACAGAATCGGCACAATTTGAGGGAGTTCGCTATTGGTAGTGCGAGAGGAAGGTGCTACGCCTGTGGAGAGAGACTGGTGAAGACATCTTGGTTACGTCAAAGTCTACTGTGAGGCAGCAGGGGGCTACCTTCGGGGCAGTGTTTCGCGATACAAGAGGACTGCTGCGGCGGGCTGACAGGCGAGGCGAAGAGGAGGTGCGCGACGGGAGTCGAACAGAAGACCTCAAGAGTGAAGACAGCGGTGCACTCGGGGTGCTGCGCAGCACATGGTGAGCCATCACCACTTCGGACTGATAAGGTTGTACATTGTCATTATTAGAAATACTGTTGATTGGATATATGAATGAATTTTATTGTGATTTATAGTGTTTAATTAATTGA
>PNEQ01011271.1:0-66048 GCA_003012365.1 Medauroidea extradentata | reverse complement strand
ATACATTGTATCATACTGTACATATGTAGAATGTATAGTACAGTAGTAACTACATATAGTGCTAGTATATAGGAGATGCCATAGCACAGCTGCTGGTGAAGAAAGGTATGAAGGTGGTGGGTCTGGCCCGCAGGGTTGAAAGAATACAGGTCAGTACACACTGCAAGTACCATACATTGTATCATACTGTACATACGTAGAATGTATAGTACAGTAGTAACTACACATAATGCTATTATATAGGAGCCGCCATAGCGCAGCTGCTGGTGAAGAAAGGCATGAAGGTGGTGGGTCTGGCCCGCAGAGTTGAAAGAATACAGGTCAGTACACACTGCAAGTACCATACATTGTATCATACTGTACATACGTAGAATGTATAGTACAGTAGTAACTACATATAGTGCTATTATATAGGAGCCGCCATAGCGCAGCTGCTGGTGAAGAAAGGCATGAAGGTGGTGGGTCTGGCCCGCAGGGTTGAAAGAATACAGGTCAGTACACAACAAGTACCATATTTTTTATCGTGCAGTCCACTGCACACTTAGACATTGTAGATTGTTGATGTGACTACAGTAAATATCGAGTTAAATTCCCTAACTTGTAATGGTTTACAATTATTAAACTTTCGTGATACATAAAATTATTGCACAAATGTGAAGTGAAAGTACTAAAAAATTGTTAAGTGAAACACTTTCGATCCTGGAAAAAATCCTTTACACGAAGGGAATATACAGGATTAAAATTCATTACCAATAAAATATTGAAAAACTTTGAAATCATCTGACAATGTATATTTAGTTATCATCGTTAACATTACACGAAACTTAACTCAGGCTACGAAAACTAAACAGTGTGATTTATAATTGACTTTTTCTGAGCACTAAAACTTCTCGTGTGACACTGTATATTAACCACAGCACCACTGAGCACATATAAAAGAATGTTATTTTTCAAATGTATATTACTTTTGGACGTTCTTATAATTTTCTCTCTTTTTGTTTTGAATTTTTGAATGCATATTTTTTCCCTGTGGTGGATTGAAAGTTCTTCTCATGTCGTACTGTAATTTATAGATTCGTTTTAGTGAATTATCTGCGGTATATGTTAATTTTACTGTACACTGCTGTGAAAATTACATTTAATGCATGGGGAAAGTTTATTTCCCATTAAAATTCGTGAACATTGTCGTACCCTCTTCAGGTTATTTACTATTAATTCTTTCATACTGTAAATGCCGTATCGTTATATAAGGGATTACATAACGTAACTGCTGGCTACTGTTACGAACGAGAGTGCAAGTTTAATAGATATGCAACAACGAATTACTTTGTCTCTTCTATTTAGGTTATTTATTTGTTATCAAAATTCATTCAGGTAATGATGGGTTAGTTCTTGCCTAACAACCATTGCCGAATTTTTCTCCAATATTCCCAACCTGTGATATATACACCATATCTGATGAACATGTCAACAAGGTGTAAAACAGGTATAAGAATAACATATATTTATCCAGGTTAGTTCTCCGGTAATACAGTTGCAGCTTAGATTGTATGTTATAGATAACTGATCTCTCGTGTTTGTTTCGTAAGAAATTACCTTACCCGTATTAATACAACATTTCGCTCAGTAGCGTGGTCAGAGATGACAAGGTGACACAGACAGTGAAATATTTGGGCAGTACAAAAAAAAAAAAAAAACTAAACTTCTTTAGTGCGCCGACATGTATATGAAAACAGTAAGTTGTTTTATAAGAATGATATATTTTTTTATTCAAGAAATAACCAATATGTATAAATTATTTCAAGGGAAGAGATAGCTTATTCGCGTATTTTGTCAACCACAGTTTACTACTAAACGTATGTCGATGTTTCTTGTTAGTCAGGTTTAATATAATAATTAAGCTGTGTCTCAATTCACCAAAAGTGTGCTCTTTTGTGCTCTCGCTGTCGCATATACGTCACAACTACATCAGAGAGAAAGAGAGAGAGAGAGAGCAATCTTTGCTGTCTCAATTGTTCGCCGAGAGTATGAAAGAACGAGAGAACAAAGTTGAATACTCTCTCTCTCGCTCTCTCGTGCTCTCTGGCGTACGCCATCTTGATTACAACTATAGTTTGAAGTTTAAAAAAACGCGTGTCATGTATTGAAAAAAATTTATAAATTTATACATAAAAAATTGAGAAGTGTTTGTGGGAATCGATATTAGTGCCAGAAAATCGCACTTTGAGGTTTTCCATTGAAATAATATTATAAATCATGTTGTTAATACAGTAGAAAATTAAATAAGTGCCAATAATGCATTCTTCAGCTCAAACAAACGTCTGTAGAATACACTTGGTGTAACTCCATAACCGCTGACATGGAGAATGATACAAGTGCCATTTGAAGTAACACTTTTCTAAATTTTTTCAGTAACAGTTATTTTCACACATACAATACTGTAAATAAATGTAACACAGCATTCGAATCATAAAATTATTCGTGACATGCTTTATTTTTTAATTTCCTGAAAACCTTACTATTTGGCACTTATATTGTTTCCCACAGACACGCCTAAATTATTTCCAGGCAACAGACACTGTTGGCGAGAAATTAAGTTAAAATTTTTGGCTGTAATATGATTTCAATTAAACAAATTAAACATTTTCGGCATCACCAACGAACAGTTATTCCCCACTCGAAATACGATGCCGGTAAGATTAAAAATTATTATTTGAATTGCCCACAAATGTATTTAATGTGTTCATAAACTGTATTTAAAAATATGTACGCACTTGTAAACTTTGCATCTTTTATTTGCAAATACGAGAGAGCGTCGTCCCAATTGGAGAGAGCGAGAGCACCAGAGAACAAACGAGAGCACTCTCTTGTTATGCGAATGAGTACTCTTTGTTTTGAGACATGGCCATAGATATAAAGTTCAAAACAATGATGGTATAAAAACTTATTGGGTGCTCAAGTGTTTCTAGCAAGGAAAGAAGGTTAATGTAGTTCAGTGGGTGGTCACACTACTTCGGTAGACCCATGTTTGATTTCATTTAGTCTAAAATTTTCGTATTTTTATTACGTAACAAACCTACATTGAACAGGGTATATTTTCAACTCCATTCTGCGTCTGTCTCATTTCCATTTCTTTACAATTACGTCATTCAAGTCTTCCCTGTTTTCACGTAAAAAATTATTTACGCTCACCTTACAGCATCATCTATCTATTTAATTTGATCGTCATGCTAGTTAACAATGTCTGAATATAGGCTATATGCTATGTTATACGGTCACTTTTTAATTTTATTTTTTTTAAATCCGTATATACGTCTTGTAATGCTGTATTTATGCAGGACGTTACAAAAATTCTTTTACAAACTTTGAGGGTGGGTTTCTTAGCTCACAACAAGAAAAAATTCCATATAAACATAGGTCTGAAAAATTTCGTTTTTATAGATAATAATGTAGGGTTAGTTTAATGTGTTGCAAGGTAACTGGTTAAAAAAACAATGTCGTTAAATAATAATTTAATGGTGTCGATAAAAATATGCTGATAACCTCATTTATATCCTATATTTTCGATACATTGTCACGGCAACCAACCTGTTTATATTTGTCATTTCTGTAAATTTGTGGTTAATCTGTTGAGTTTATATACTCCATTAAGAAGAGGGGACATGACGTCACAAATGTGTGTCCAACATGGTCCCGAAAGTTTGGTGTTGTACATTTATGTTTTCTCGGCGTAAAGATACTTCTGTTGTTTGAAACTCATGTCGTACTTTCCAGAATACATATTTATTAGAGTGCTGTCACCAAGATCTTGGTTCAAATATAGTAGTAAGTATGAAGCCAATAAATTTACTTTTTACTAAAATCAGCTGTGTTTAGCAAAACAGTAGCATGGCAAATATTGTTTACATTTGTCGTTATGAAATTTGGACACAATTATGCTACGTGATAATATTGTAGTATGCTCTCCGTAGTGCATATATTCGTATAGTACCAAAATAAACCAACATAGTTGTGGTTACTATGCAATTATTATCTTGGCTCTCAGTGACATTTCAAATCTCCTGCGCGTATTTCACTAAATTCACCTGACATATGTTGAACACAATATCGTATGCAGCTGTATTGGGGATAATCCCTCTATCCTGTATTTACTCGAAGGGTTAATCTTTTCCTCATATTTTACTTGTCTTGCAGTTTTAACAATAGCAGGAAATCAATTTTTTTAAGCAGGCTAATATGATTTTAATTTACGGTCGCGTGAATAGTACTGTAATGTTTTGCTTCCACATACACATGCACATGTCGGTAATGTACTGTAGCAATTCACGGATTTTTCGTCTCCACAGCGCAGGACTGCATAACCAACAGTTGTGTGTAAACAGGTATAAACAAGACGTCAGTATGCTGTGTTGTAATGGGGATTTTCATGTAATTTTTGCAGAAAACGTGACGTTATTTTGAAATTTGCAGATGTTTGACCCTGTTGCGGAAATGTAAGAAGTAATGGATATGTAGGAGATTTTAAGCGGCAATATTTCAAGGGATCAGAAATATTAAAGGCGAAACGTTTAATGGAATGTGGAGTTGCTTCTTGCAGTGGCAGCATTACGAATGTAATGACATTGTGTCTCCATACCTCAAAGATTAATGGACCACCTCATAAGATCAGTAATAAACTTCGTATCACTAAACCACACAGAGCAACGTATTTTGTAAGTCTGCCTAAACTACATTATCTCTCAGATAAACACACACACACCCACATATGTATACACGTTGTTACCGAACAAAACCGAAAAACTTCGGCAGGCGATTCCTTATGCATTTTTCGCCTGAACTTAATATTAATGGAGTAAAGAGTCTTTCAGTATAAAAATATATAATCGTATTTCACCAAAATATCGGAAACTAAATTACAATACAAAAAACAATATTTTCATCACTGCTTAGTGCTGTTCAGACCTTCAAAATCAACAGCAAATACAATTTGATACCTTCCTCACTTATGAAAAGAATTGGGGTGGCTAGTCTCTAATTCAATATAACTTTTACAATCAGCATTTTTGAACATTTGAAGATCGTTAGTTGAGAAATGAGACCTGTGTAACAAAAAAGGTCTTCTTGTAGCAACGTTCTAGGACGTACCTTTTGTGCTCAAACACACTTGAATAATTCGCACAGATATAGAGAGCCTAGATAACAGCCTAGATCATAGGCAACCCTGCGAACATCCGTGTGATATGTTCAGCGTACAGACTATGGTGGATATTCACTATAACAGCAAGTACAATATTGTTAAAGTCGCAGATCAGTTTGTTGCTAGTATTCTGCGTACATGTCGTAGCAGTTGTGAACGAAAATTGTAGGTTCCAGGCAGCTGAGACATGTGTAAATGGTATAGTGTTCGTCATGCTGATAATAAACCAAACACGAATAACTTAGTGAGGTAATATTTTAAAAGAAAAATAATAGTACAGTGTCGGTATCATTGTTGTTTCTCTAATGCATGTCATCTCCCAATAGTCAGGATTTTAAAAGTAATTGATTTGCATAAATGTTTAGGAACCCACACAATGCAGCTATAAATCGATCTTGTTACACCTATGAAAATGTCGTAGGTCATGACATTGTCTTCAATGAATACTGGGTGAGATTGCAAACACAAAAACAATTCAGAGAGCTTAGTCTTGCCGAAATAAACAGTTTTCGCCAAATTCCTTTAAGGAGTAGCATGCATGCGTAATAAACAAAGGAAGTCGACCCGTGTAGGCTACTTGCAATACACATGCGGAAGTTGTGCCATCGTGGGTGAGAGGCATTTTAAAAACAAAGTATTACGCAATAGCAATGCATGCCACTGTACAGTACACAAGTATTGAAATTAAGCAATTAAGGACATTAACAGCCACTAAAAACAACAAACGTAAAAGTGTTTTTATGACTCGTCTTTTAAAGAGACAAACATCGTGTCCATTAGACCGCTGTGGCGGTTATAGCTGCCATTCTTTGAAGAAACATCATTGATACCGACACCGTACTATTATTTTTCTTTTTCAAGTATTAGCTCACAAAGTTATTCGGGTTTGGTTTATTATCAGCATGAAGAACACAATACCATTTACACATGTTTCAGCTGCCTAGGACCAACCACTTTCCTTCACAACTGCTACGACATGTACGCAGAATGCTAGCAACAAACTGATCTGCGACTTTAACAATATTGTACTTGTTGTTTACAGTGGATGTCCACCATAGTCAGTACGCTGAACTCTTCACATAGATGATCGCAGGATTGCCTATGCTCTAGGCTCCGTATGTCTGCGCTAATTATTCAAGTGTGTTTTGAGCATAAACGGTATGTCCTAGACAGTTGCAACTAGAGGATCTTTATTCTTAAACAGGTCTCATTTCTCAATAAACCATTTTCAAATGTTCGAAAATCTTGACGGTAAGAAAGTTATATGCAATTAGAAGGTAGCCACCCCTATTATTTCCAAAAGGGTGGACGGTATCACATTGTATTTGCTGTTGGTTTGAAGGTCCCAACAGCATTAAGCAATGCTGAAAAAATAATTTTTTTTTGTCTTATGGTTTCCGACGTTTTGGGGAAATACTTTTATAAATGTTTGTATTCAAATACTAATTACTACCTTAATATTAAATTTAGCCGAAAAATACAAAATATAATTTCTGCTTGTCGGTGTTATTCAGTAACATCCTGCATAACTACAAATTATTTACACATATACTATTTTAACATAATTACTGCAAAAATAATTATATTTTTGTATAATTAAAGATAATAGTAAATTGACATTTCAAAATTGTAGGTTAAAATATGTATGCGTGATGGTTTGAAACAATATTTCCTTTTTTCTAAATCTTGTTGGAGGCATGCTCAACTTTTTTCGTAACATTTTTGTTTTAATTTTTTGTGAGTTAGGTTTTATTAGGAGCAAATAATATGCATGACTGCAAAATAAATTATTAATATAAGTAATAATTTGTAAAAATTTCAGCAGAGCGACTGTCTTCTCTAGCATTTCAATTAGTTTAAGAATTATAAAGCGCATACTTTTGTTTAAAACATTTTTTATTTATCAGGTATTAATTTCATTTTAATTAAGTTTGTGTTTTAGTCATTGAGTCAGTTGAAATTTTATATATTATTTTTAATTGTGCATTATGGTAACGAATTTTTTTTATTCCTGAATGTTTTACCTACCAGTGATATCTTCTCAGTTATCAGCTTCAAATGAGCGCCTAAGACCTGTTCTTTACAGTACTTTTCGAATTTAATTATGAAGGATGTTACCTTTTGCATAATGAATGTTCCTGAAATTATCGTGCCTGTGCTGTGCGGTAACTCTAGTACGTGTGCTATAGGCGCTGGCAGATGGCTTGAAGGATGCTCCAGGAAAGTTGTTCCCGGTGAAGGCCGACCTGTCCAAGGAGGAGGACATCCTGGCTGCCTTCCAGTGGGTCAAGGACAACCTGGGAGGTGTGGATGTGCTGGTGAACAATGCCGCTGCTGGAATCATGACGCCCTTGACAAGTGAGTCACAGAGAGTTACGCCGCCTGATTGAAGACGTTATAATGTTACATTTCTGTTTGTATGTTTCTTTGTGCACAGATACAACAACGTGCTCTGAACAAAAAGACAAAATGCATATACATTTGTGTGTGTACATAGCAGATTGCAGGTTTTCGCAACCTTTGTCTTAATGACTGATTAGGAATCTGGGTTTAAGATGTTTCTACATGGTTGCAGGAATAATGCAAAAGTTATTATTGGTCATTCGAGTAAAATTAAAACATTTTAATTTTCTTCCAGACCAGTATCTATTGCTTATAATTATACTTTTTTTGTCTCGTACATTTAATTACGACGTAAATTCAAAGTATATGTGTTAGGGCATATTAGTATAATGGCAATGATTATGTTACCAAAAATTAGAAAATAAGAAATTTGTTGACAGTAAAAGTTTTTCAGGGCCGTTAATAGTGCTCATATTACCTTGAATAGCCGATGGTCTTCTTAAACTGCAATCCTTTAGTAACTAGCACTTATCATATATCTCAAAATAAAATCGGGCAACCAATTAGCAAAAAAAAATATAGCTGCTTTGAAGATAGGTAATAATATTGCTTTTCTTGGTAGTAATTGTATAAACATTCCATCACTTGTCTGTGCAGGTGGCGATACTTCCGACTGGAGGCAGATGCTGGAGTTGAATGTTCTGGCTCTCAGTATCTGTACGAAGGAAGCCATCAAGTCTATGAAGGAGAAAGGTGTGGATGACGGTCACATATTCCACATCAACAGGTATCTACTTCCTGCAGCATTTACTCTGTGACCATCGTCATGCTAGCCAATCTGACTAGTCTAAGTCCAATGGTGTTCACAGGTCACACACACCTTACCCGTGCCTAGAGACACACTACTTGTAGTTAATATAAGTATTTATTGTAATGAATAAGATTTGGCTACTCACTTACAGTAAAATATATATTCAGGTTGATGTTACCCATAAAAATTACAATAATATTTATTTTAAATTTTGACATAAAAAGTGTTTGGAACATCACATTATAATCAGCTAGTACCGTATGTGTTTGGTGTGTATAATTGTGTGTGTGGGCGTATTAATGTTTCTGTCCCAAATTATTTTGAATATATTAATCGATTTTCACCTAATGTGGTATGCATACAAAGTTCATCCGGATGTAAATTACCACAGTTCTACACACTGGCATATTTCCCACCATAGTACAAAAAGATTCGTCGAGACAACCAGTCCAGTAATCGAAAGCTTTTAATTTGAATACATGTGTCAATAAAATATGACAAGAATGGCAATACAGTTTATGGTTCTATTATCGATATTAAATGCCAAAGTGAAATAGCACTAGTCATTCCACATTGCATTTGTGCAGATGGTATACTGTACATGCCCTTTCCCACGAATATTACAGTCTGTCAATTCACAAGATAATGGACATTCTCTTTACTCTGCGACCTATAAGTAGAAGCAAAAACATAATTTGACCGAAATAAGGCATTTGATTTTACAAAGTTAGAGCATATGTATAGCTGCCGCTGGATTCTGAATTAAATTTCTAATAACAGATATTAAATTTTTCCTAGAAAAGTAACTAAAAATACAATCTGTAATATTCTTATCAATATAATATAAGTATAATCTTTATTTGTATTACAGTCTTCACAACTTTAAACAGATTAATATTTTTTTGTTAAACCTCGTTTTCCATTATTTAATCGTCTGAATGTTAGGAATTGTAGGCATATTTCATAGCTCAAATTTTGTTGGCAGTGAAAGCTTATATTGTATGACAGTCAGCAAAAGTTTTCCAATGACAACAGCACAGTTGTTATAATGACAAATTACTGATAATAACCAACGACAAAGGAGAATCCCAGAGAAATAAGGTTAGTTATGAAAATGAACAATCATTTAATCTCTTTGTTGCTATTTTGTGAGTGTGTTTAGATAAATATTTGTGAGTCTTCACTGTAGCTGGCAGAATAACTCTAGGATGCTCATTTTGTAATTGTGACTACTTTGTCATAAGTTCAGAGTTCTTGCTGTTTTCACACTATTTTGCATTAATCTCACAATACATATTTGTACATTCTACGATACCAGTAATTTGTTATAGTCAGATTTTACCTTCACTCAATGACATGATTCTGGCCACACAAGTATCACACATAAATTACGAAACCGTCCATAGGAAACGGAACCTTCACTTTATCCTGTTTAAATTGAAGTGTTAGAATTTTGTGACAGACAGTTAAATGAGATCATTGGAGATGTGCAACAATGAGAGCTTATAAAAACACATGTATTGTTTTGGAAATACACACCATTGTTCTTAATCGTAGAAGAATTAACATTTGATGAGATAATGTACCTGCACAGGGTCTTGCACACTGGTGACACAAGCATGAATGTTTGATACAGTATTGCCGGTCACTACGTCGGCAATTTCTCTGGTGGCTACATATACACTGCGACCAAGCATGCCGTCACAGCACTTACAGAGGGGCTGAGGAAGGAGCTGGTGTCTCTCAAGTCCAGCATCAGGGTGACGGTGAGTGTCTTCATTCTGATTGGGCGTACTGATCAGCCACACCCATTATGTGATCTTCCTGATTAGCCGAGGTGGTGGTTGACCATATTGCTGTCATTTCATTGCCACCTAGACGTTGGTTTTAGAGTGTTGTAATGAAATCGTGTCATGGGAAGTAAGGAGGAGCATTTAGGATTTATCGATATCAGCCCGTCCATACCAGATGGGTTGTATTCAAGTTGTCACAGTTTTAAATAATTGTAGTTCTTGTAATAACGGGTCCTTAAGGTGGCCGCCTGTGTTAATGTAGTTTTGTGCCTTCAAGGCATAGATGAGCTAAGGGCTAAGTGCGACACAGCACGGGCACTACGTCTCATAATAGCCTCTAGGCGCGAGTCATTCAAGTGGCATACGTTCTTCTCGCCGATAGACCGCCTTTATAAAACGTTCAAAGATTATTTTACTATGTAATATTCAAGATAATGGGTTGTTTTCAACATAGATACTTTTTTCAGTGTTCTTCGTTAGAATTTTCATACATAAGTATTACCTTATATAATGGTCTTTCTCACCATTCTAGACCGCGAAAAAAAAGAAGTTAAATTTACTAAATGACCTGAAAAGGGGCAAACACAAGTGTAAACTTATTTAAACGCTGTTCTGAAGTGACTTGGCTCACGCAAATGGAGAAACTTTTGACTGACATATATCGATGGAAGCTTTGCACATGCTTCTGTGGCATGGGCAAGCACCACTTTAATGTTTTAACGACACTAGTGATATATAACAAAAGCCTTAAATAGCACGAGGTTTAATATTCTTAAAGAGAATGTAGTCATTTTAATGAATGTACATATACGTAGGGGACAAGAAGCTCATTTTTTTTATTGGCTGAGGTATTTGGAATATTCTGATGATGCTATTAGTCCGAATTTCCGTCTAATAAGTACGGGTTTTCAGCCCAAAAGGTATTTTACCACCGACACACAAGGGTTGACCAACCACTTCTGCCAATCAGGAGAAGCTAGCTTGAAATTATCTGTACGTCCTAGCCAATCATGGTTACGTTTATCTGATAAATTTTTAGAACTACGCTTGCAGGAGGATTTTCGGAAATGTTTCCAAGCGAATGTTGGAATTTCTTAATGCATGCCACCGAATTTTATTTTCCCGGTCCCATCTATAACAACTTCCTTGTCGACGAGAAGTTAAGTCACTATACCTACCTCACCCGATCTAGCGCAAAGGAGAAAGTGATAATATTCGTGGCAATGTGAAGTATGGCACATGTAGAAATAATACACACTGGACATAAAGTGTTTAAAACCATTAAACTAGGTAAAGGAATTTAGGACGGATAGATTCGAACCTATTTGCTATTATATGTGACTAGACCCTTTAGGAACATGCAAAACATCCATACTCATTTTCGCTTTCGTTTGATTTTTCACACATCATTATATATTTTTTTTTTTTTTTTTTTTTTTTTTTTTTTTTTTTTTTTTTTTTTTTTTTTTTTTTTTTTTTTTTTTTTTTTTTTTTTTTTTTTTTTTTTTTTTTTTTTTTTTTTTTTTTTTTTTTTTTTTTTTTTTTTTTTTTTTTTAGTGGATTCCCTTTCCTCAGTTCATGGTTTCCATAGTTTCTTTGGAACTTCGTTCTCTGACATCATCTTCCACTTGTGTATCTCGTTTCTGTATGTGTTCATGCCTTCAATATCAGTTCAGTTTATCTGTACCTACCCTAAGTCAATTTTGAATTGGTGTGATCCATGGTGTTGTTTGCTGTACATATGTCAGGAATTTGTTGATAAGTTTTGTTGGCGGTAGTCTGCTGATATGACCACAGAATTTTAACCATCTTTATCTGATGTCCAAGGCTAGGTTGGACATCCTTCTTGGTTTTCCTGGGCTCTAATCTGTAACCCTTTTCTGTAACCTATGGACCAAAGGTTTTTCTAATGGATTTGCTTTCTTATTTTTATATGTTTTCTATGTCACTTCTCTATGGAGCGTTAGTGTTTCGCTTGCATACTGTGTTTCTAGTTTGATTAGTGTGTCGTAGGATAGCTCAGTGATTTGGAAAGAAATTTGCAGGCCAGCCTTTTCTGCAAATTTTTGGGGTCATCTATTTTGTTTAGCTGCTGTTATTTAATTATCTGCGAATATGACCAGGTCACCTACGAACGCTAAGCATAACATTTCTGTGTTGTCTTTCGGTCGTCCGAGTTGGGTTGATTTCCCGTGTTTTTATTTTTCAGTACTTTGGCTAAGAATAGATTAAACAAGTAGAGGAGATATTCCAAAAAAATGTCGTATCCTTCCTTGTTTTGATCAAGAGGGGTTAAGAAATTTAGCCAATTAATTTCACTTTAGATCTTGTGTCTGTTAGTGTATACTGATCAGTCGTAGTGTTTTTAGCAAAGTCTTTGTTCTTGTAAGATGTTGACAGAGTCGTATCCCTTCTTGAAGTTTACTAAGGTGCAGATTATTGGTTTTATCTTCAGTATTGTTTTCAGGTTGAAAATTTGATCTGCCGGCTACTCGCCAATATTGTTTTCTAGACGATTTCGTGTTCTTTGGAGTAGGCATACAGAGCGAATTTTGTAACCGACATGTGGTAAGGAGATCCCTCTACAGTTGTTCACATCTGTCCTATCTCATTTTTTGTACAGTGGATGGATGAATGCACATGTATTCAGATAGTCTCTCTGTTTGCCAGATGCTTGTGTTGATTTATGAGAGTTCCAGTAGTGACTTCGGTCTGAGATTCTTCAGTAATTCTGCAACGATACTATCTTCACCAGATGTTATTTGTTTTTCAGTTTAAGTATGTGTTTGTTGATTTCGTCTTGTGTTGGTAGAAGTGCTTCTGGGAGTGTTTAGGTACAATCTTCTTTTCGTAACCTTCAGTTGGGTTCGGGGCAGTTGAAGAGATCAGAGAAGTACCGTGCCAATTCCTCACAGTTTTTTCAATATTAGTCAGCAGTAGTTTTCCACCTTGTTCTGGGGTATGTACCCAAGGATTTTTTCTGCGCAGTAATGTAGAAGTTTTTTGTGTCATAGTTGCGGAAGTTTTCTTCTTTAGAGTCCAGTTGCTGCTTCAGGTATTTTCTCTTGGTTTGGCATATTATTTTTTGAATTTGTTTTCTGGTCTCATTACAGCATTAAAGGTTTTCTGGGGATATTTTATTGTTTAAATTTTGAAACTATTATTTGCGAATTTTCAGCGCGTTTCCGCCTTCTGAGTGCAATCATGTATGTTTATTATTCTTTTTGTACTGGATAAGTTCTTGTGTTTTCTGTGTGATTTTTGTATGAAACTCTTCCATGTATTTGCTTGTTCTTATTCCTATTATTTTTTTTGTAATAAATTCTGCGTGTTTTTTATGTCCAACTTCTTTGTGTGCGTTTTAATTTGATACGTTTTCCTCGGAGTGAATTTGATTTTGATTCGTGTTAGGTAGATGACGAAGTCAATATTTGCACCTCTACGGACTTCGACGTCGTATGTCTAATTGGAATTCCGTCATTTGTTGTATCAGTGATATACATATCTTCTGTTTTCGTGGTGATATTGTGAGATATGTTGACATAATCTTCATATTTTACTATTGGCACAATTTGATTACTGTATTGATTTTGTGAGCGGGAAATTTGCCCACAGTTTTCTAGTGAATTTTTTTCTTTCGTGGTTTGTGCATAAAATCATATATTTATATTTTGATGTTGTCTTTGATAGCCATTACCTTCACTTTCTCAGTGTTGCCAAAACATTAAATGTTGATTTATAGAGTATTTTGTTGTCTCCATTTGTGGGAGCATGTACGCTAATAATCTTGTGCACTTTACGCGCATATTGTCATTAGCCTTGTCATGGGAGTGACAGCTCTAATCAGTTGCCTATCTGCTTGTGTACAATGAAGGTCAGGCTCAGAAGCGGAGCACTTCTGGCGACTCTCTCTCTCTCTCTCTCTCTCTCTCTCTCTCTCTATATATATATATATATATATATATATATATATATATATATATATATATATTTACTGCCCAGTGGCTGGAGCACTTGCCTCCTACCATGTAGACCTAGGCTATATCCCCGGAGGGGTCAGCCCTCCAATGTTTTGCTTATTGGAAAACATGGAGAACGTTGCTATGTTTCTTGGCGTACTCATATTTCCTTACTCTCGCATTCTATTGATCCTCCATTTGAAAATCCCTATTTCAGGTCATCTTAATGGGCTTCGCAGATGAAGCCTACGTTCTCCCAGTCAGTCTGCTATCAAGGTGTAATGTCCTGCCCTTGGGTTATGTTTTATGGATTTAATGTGCTACTCCACATTAGTAAGTTTTAACCACACACACACACACAAATATATATATATATATATATACAGTATATATATATATATATATATATATATATATATATATATATATATACAGGGTGTAACAGAAGTGATGGTCAATAATTCACACATGGAAAGTACTGGCCAAAAGAAGCTACAAATGTCCAATAAACATGGGTCCGGAAAGCAACCGTTCTCGAGTTCTCGTAACAAGTCGAATTGGGAACCAACTCCAAACGCGTTTGGATTTCTAGGTAAATATGCTGGTATCTCAAGGTATGGGTTCGCCTATCAGGTTGTTGACGTATGCGCAACTACTCCCCTCGCTCCCTACATGCACTGTGCCGTACAGACAATCAGTTACGACAGTAAAGGCACCATGGACGGAGGTTACACTAATGAAGAGTACGCTGACATGCACTTCATGTATGGCAAAGCTAATGGCAGTGCACTTCAGGCTGCACGATTGTATGAAGAAGCTTTCCCTCGTCGCAGGCAGCCGGACAGACGTACATTTACGAGGTTACATCAGCGCCTTCGAGAAAGTGGGAGTTTCGTACATCATGTACGAGAAGGTAGACCCAGATCCATAACACCTGATGTTGAGGAAAGGGTGTTGGACATTGTACACAAACGTCCAAGTACTTTAACAAGGATTGCTATCCAGGAGCGTGTGCTAAGTCATATGAGTGTGTGGCGGATTTTACATCGGCAATTACTGTATCCGTATCATCTCCAGCGTGTGCAAGCTCTCAACCATGCAGACTTCCCTCCTAGAGAGAATTTCTGCCAACAGATGCAACAACAGTGTACTTTAAACCCCCTGTTTTTAAGCAGTATTCTGTTCACGGATGAAGCTGGGTTTACCCGTGACGGCATTTTCAACTTCCATAACTGTCACATTTGGGCCGATGTCAGTCCTAATGCGACACACGTGTCACGACTTCAGCAACGTTTTTTGTTGAACGTCTGGGACGGACTGCTCGGATACAGCATAATTGGACCACACTTCCTACCACAGAGACTAACCGGAGATCGGTACAGACAGTTTCTGCGCACTGTACTTCCAGATCTGCTTCATGATGATGATGTTCTACTGAACCAACGCCTGAACATGTGGTTTATGCATGAAGATGCTCCAGCACATTTTCAATATTACGTGTGTGCCGGCTTCTAACTCGATGGTATGGTCAACATTGGACAGGTAGAGGAGGACCTGTGCCATGGCCTCCAAGGTCACCGGATTTAAATCCCATGGACTTCTGTGTATGTGGGGTCATGTCAAAAGCCTGGTCTATGCTACTGAGGTCAACTCTCTTGAAGAATTATGCTTGCGGATTGAAGCAGCCTTCCAGCATTTACAGAATACACCAGGACTGCCTGAGAGGACTCGCAACTCGTTTCAGAGACGAGTTCAATGTTGCATTCAGACGCATGGGCAACATTTTGAACACCTTCTTTAACGATTAGAAATTCCATGTGTTCCTACATATTGATCAACTGCAACAAACAATGTATTCTATCTCGACAACGATTGATTTCCGGACAAATGTTTATTGGACATTTGTAGCTTCTTTTGGCCAGTACTTTCCATGTGTAAATTATTGACCATCACTTCTGTTACACCCTGTATATATACATATACCGGGTGTATCACCTGCTATGAGTCGTCAGATGCATTTACGCTGGTGTGTGTGCATGTAGAGACATTATGTTGTATACTTTATTAAGAGAGCGTCTGCCCAATAAAAACGTGTTATCGGCTTCGTCATGTACCGTCCCGATTAGTGGCGAAACGCCATTTTGTTGGTCTGTGCATGTTAAATCGTGTAGAATATTTATATTCTATCCGGCATTCGATAGGGTGGCCTGACATTAGTAGGTAACGAAATGTAGTTCGAGAATATTAATGACATGTAACCGGAAAAACGCAAAGTTTGTTAACGTTTTGACAGTACCGACCATGGAGCATGTTGATGTGGCTTGCCGGACAACGATGATATTTGGAGGACGTGTGTAGGTTTGAAGACCAGCGACAAGCGCAGTCAACGTGAGCACGAACCACAGTCACATTCCTTTACTGTACGTTCTGCGCGTATAACATGTACTCAACGTCGTAAACAACAGACATGATTATGGTTATGGGTAAGTGTTGACAGTATCGTCACGTTGTATCTGGTTGTATTGGATGGTGCTGGAATGGATCACATTGTCAACAGTATGTGGTTTTATGTAGGAAAATGCAATGGCGTTAGCAGAGAGGCACCCAGAATGTATGCTGCAATGTATCCAGAACGCACAGGCAGTGTGCAGATACGTTTCGGGCAGTTTTAAAACGGGCTCGCGATACTGGCGATTTGCGACCACCAAAGCGCCAACGTAGCAGGCCAGTTCGCAGTCCACATAGGGCCACTGTGCTGGATGTGGTGGTCACACACCCACACACAAGTACACGGATGATAGCTAAAGATCTCCACATCTCGCACACCACGGTTCATCGCATTTTGAAGGATGCGACCATGTACCCATACCACATGCAGGTGCATCAGATGCTTTGAGAGGTGGACAAGGCCAATCGGCTGGCATTCTGCGGGTGGGGATTGAACCAGCCTGTGGATTTTTTTTTTTAAATGTATTGTTTACATATTAGTCAATGTTTCACAACACGGGTATGTCAAACCGTAAAAAGCAACCATTACTGGGCATCCGCCAACCCTCACTGGCTGTGTGAACAGGACAACCAACATCGATGGAATGTGAACTGCTGGGGTGGCGTAATTGGAAAGCGGGTTGTTGGTCCCCACTATTTTAATGAATGGCTGGACGGCAGAATGTACACCGAGTTTGTTCGGAACGATCTGCCCATTCTGCTAGAGGATATTGACCTTGAAACGAGACGTGCTATGTGGATACAACAGGATGGTGCCCCTGCCACTTTGCCATGACTGCATGACAAGCTGTGAAAGATCAATTCCCTAACAAAACAATAGGTCGAGGTATGGATATTTCGTGGCCAGCAAGGTCACCTGATCTAATTGTCGTAGACTTTTATTTATGGGGAACAGTAAAGGACATGGTGTACACGACACCACATGCTACCCGTGAAGACATGAAAACTAGCATTAGAGAGGCCTTTGCTGTACTTAATAACTCGTACAGTGTACGACAAGCCACCGATAGCGTCCGTTCCAGATTGGAAGGCTGTCGGGAAGAGAGGGGAGGTTTGTTTGAACGTTTACTGCCATAACAAGAACATTAAAAACGATGCTGGCAGCCGGTCGCATTGTTTGCCCATTATACTATTAATTGTTTTTTCGTCAATTTAACATTATCATTTGGATGTTGTCCTATTGACGATGTAAGATTCTGTGCACATGTGTTCTTTGCACCTAAACGACGCACTTGCTTCTGCGGTGCGACATCGTTGCCCGGCACATCACATCAACGTGCTCCTTGCTCGCTATTGCACAAATGTTAACATACTTTGCGTTTTTTCAAGTCACACGTCATTAATATTCTTGAAGTACATGTCGCTACCTACTAATGTCAGGCCAACCTATCGACTGGCGAAATAAAATGAGATATTTTATACGGTTTAACTTACACAGACCAACAAAATGACGTTTCTCCACTAACCAAGACGTCACATGACAAAGCCGACGACACCATTTTCTTTGGGCAGACGCTCTCTAAACACAGCAGAAAACAGAATGTCAATACACGCAAAAACACCAGCGTAAATGCACCTGACGACTCATAGTTGACACACCTTGTATGTATGTATGTATGTATGTATGTATGTATGTATGTATGTATGTATGTATATATATATGTTTGTGTGTGAATGTGTGTGTATTTAACCTGTTCATCTGAATGGTATACTACCTTACATATAATAAACGGCAGTCTTCTTGCGGTTTCGAAGACGGCTACAGAGAATGACTAAGAAGAGGTTGCAGAAGTTTTATACTATTAACATTTTGCCCCAATGTTCGCACTTTCAGCAAGAATTGTTTTGTGTTATGTAACTAGAATTATTAATTTTTCCCATGAAAAACATGTTATCTTATTGCTAAAGAAATTCAACTAGCAACCAGAATTTTGCGTCCTTATCAATAATAACTTTAAGGACTTGTTCCCGAGTTTTTTTTTTTTCAGACTGGTGCCAATAACTCAAATATTTTTAAACCAAAAGTTTTGAAAAAATTTGAGTCAATGTGCAATCACACGATGCACAATACTGTGGACGCGTTTTTAAAATAATGTACCATTCGCCAGCAAAAAAATAATTTCTTTAATTTATGCTTATTTTCACGACGAAAACCGTGGTACTTTGGGTAATGAAATCTAAAAAACCGTTCAGTATAATTCTACAAAAAAATTCAGCTACAAATTATAACATATAAGTGTCAAAACTGTGCAGCGAAATTTTGATATGAGTATTAGGTAGCAATTAAAAAAATATTTTCGAAATCACTGCAAAACTCCGTAACAAGGCCTTAAGGCAGATATCAGAGTTATTTGTTTAAGTATTTACATTTGACTGTGTTTACTTAGATAAAAAATTAATTACTGTAATATGTTGGTATAATCATGTTGAGTAACGTTTATTTAACTAATATCCTAAAATTCCAACTAAAATTCTTTCAACACACTATCTTTACTATTTAACAACACTCGTGTGAACGATTATAGCATAATTGGACGGCGTTATGCATAAACCAGATATGCGCCAATCGATTGTGTTGCGTAATACAGATGAAAACGTTTTAAATTTTAAAACTGTCTTGATGTATTCTGGTCCTGTAGCGTGTTCAAAATATTTCCTTTATGAGACTAAAATAGGCCTACTTCTCATAAGAACTGCTCAAAGCTAAGAATCTTTAAACACATTTTTATTTACAACTAATATTTGGCTCATAGCTGGTTGATGCATAGCATCATCCAATTCTAAAGCTGTGATATTGAAAGAATTCAAATATCTACCATCACACAATACACGAAAGATAATTCAGAATTATGTAAAGTTATTGCAAAAAGCTCCACTACTATTCGTTAAGAGTACATTTCCCAAAAGTGTTTTTATCTACGTAAGTGTCTTGGTGTATATATTTCTGTCCTGACGGCCGTGTACTGTATGTGTGTGGCAGAGCATCAGCCCGGGTCTCGTGGATACTGAAATGATAAGAGGAGAGACTGTGCCTCAGGATATGTTCAAGGACGCACCAATACTACAGCCGGAGGACATAGCTGAAGCAGTGCTCTACGCCTTGTCGGCTCCAGCCAGAGTCCAGGTAACAACCACTCTCCTGTTGTCTAAGAGCTTACTACTTACCATCAGTTCTCACATGGACTCCTGCAATCTTCCGTGTAACCTCCCATTCCCCGTACTTGTCAACACCTTCATACACACTTCTTACATGATCCCTACTATATTACCAGATCCCCTCTTTTTCATGACTCGTCGGTTTGCTTCCACGTACCTTACCCTTTCTCAAACCTTCAGCGAGCAGATATTGCCTTTTCATCCTCAGCCAGCTTCCTTGTATCGTTCGCTTTTCCACACTGATTAGCACAAGGCAACCCAGTATCCCCTCCATCCTCCATTCAGGTACCCTCACCTTTCTCGCACACACAAAGTACCCTCGTATTTCCGCTGTATCATCATTCCGAATATACGCTGTTCATAGCAAAGTGAACACTTTTGAAGTCCACCTTGTCTAGAACGTCAACTTTCAGTACTGTGAACTCTATAAGCTATGTTTATTATTTATCCTGCTGTGTTATGGTGAAAAGTGGTGGATAGATAGTTAGATACAACTTGTATTAGAAGAAAAATTATGAGAGCTTCCGAAGTTCTTACTTTACCATGAACAGAACATTAAAATACAATACTGTTGAATATCAGTGATTTGTTTTCTTTGTAATACATTGAGCTGAATTTATTCAGACGTATGTTTCACAGTTTCTCAGATGATTGTTAACCTAATTCGTTCATAATATTTAAAACAACAGTAGATATATTACGGGAAGGAAACAATAAAATTTGAACTAAATTGTAAAACGCTTTACAGTATCTATGCGTCACAGCAATGTGCTTGTTGAAGACTGCAATAATATAACCTATGCATTATCACTTCTTCGGATAATTCACCTCCCAACACAATGGTAAAGTCACAATGGTCGGCCCCAATTGTTCACATGTTGGAAACATGGTTGACATTGCCATTGTTAGCGACTTTCTTTAGCAACTCCAATTTCAGCCACCCTAGCATTACGTCGTTGTTTCATTCTATGGTATCATTTATATGTACTGTAATAATGTAATGCAATCATGAAGGAGCTATCGCATACGGCCTTCCATATTGAAAGTCTGCCTTCAGGGGTGTGAAACCGTGTCCTCTGGTTCTCTTTCTACTTGATATATATTATTTTACTACTTCTAATATTTTATACTGTTTGTTGACATACGACGTATCTTCTAACTTGTTGAGATGAAGAGTTTGCCCATGAAGATTACAGAAATTCTTTCAGTGCACGAAATAACCCAGTGCCTTTTCCAGCTTCAAAGGGTCTGCGTTATGTACGGCAGCCATATTGACAACTGCACAATGGATGACTCGTCGAAACACGACCTCTGGGATATCTAAGGATTGTGCAATGCAAAGTTTTCTTTTATCAAATATTGCCCTTAATGGGTGCTGGAAAATGAAACAATTTTATTTACTGTTTTTATACGTTATACCTGCTGAAAGTAGCATTGAAGAGGATGTGTATAGTAACGAAAAAGTTTGGTTAAAGAAATATGCCGAGTCCAAGTCAACACTAGTTCAGCACAGTGTTGACTCGTATCTGGAATATGTAAAAAACTGCAAGTATGCACGGGTAATATACCCCACTCTACATAAAAACATTGACACAACAGGAATAGCATCACAAATTCTATGTCGCAAAAAAACTGCTCACCATGAAATCTTCAGAAGGTTCTAGTACAACAAATCACTTTAAGGAATTCGACAAGATCGTCAGGGATTTAAGAACTGCAGGTGCTAAACCGGACTCCATATAAATAATCTCATCTTCTACTATACATGCCAGAATTCTATGGAAACATAGTGACTGCCATAGATACCATGTGTGCTAACGACATGACAGTTGAATTTGTCAAAACTAGGCTTGTAGACGAAGAAATAAAGAGAAAGGGACAGGCGCGACCGAATGAGAACGGAGCCTAATAATCTGCATTCATTAACCATATATGTCAAGAATATATTCCCGTTCGGTTGTCACCACAGCGAAAAATAGACATATACGAAATCGGTGTGTTGTATAAGAGGTAGAACATCGCCTAAATATGTTTCAATGATCTAAGCAACGCAGGAGGCCATCGAACATGATAAAGACCAGTGTCAGGCAATATAACTTACGTCAAACACCACACGTGAATTGGAAAAAGTGAATGAACATGAAATTTTGCTTGAAAATAAAAACATATATAGGCGGTTCGGGATAAAGTGAACACTAAATAAAGCCCTGCTTAAGTTCTATTTTCAGCTATTTCGTATCTTTCCGCGCGTAACGGCTAACGATGGGAAATGTCTCACCTCTCTGGACACGTCACTTGATGATTGCGTGTCTAAGATATGTTGTACAGTCAGTATAAATCCATATAGTTTGATGAAATAAAAAGTTTTATTAAATATATAACATACAATAATGTCGATTTTGATTACTTTTATTTCAATAATGTTGTATTTAAATAAGAAAGTACACGGAACTGTATTGCGTAATTTCGCTGCCAACCATACAAGCCGTAAGACAACTAGAGTTAATGTTGAATTGTATGCAGTAACGGCTAGTGATATTCTTCAAAGGTTAAATTTGTAATGCTCACTTTATCCCGAATGACCTATAGTTGTAGAGTTCATATCAGACGCCGGGGCAACTGATACTCTAGCGAACAGAAAGATGCAAGCCTGTTTAATGGTAGAGTAATAGACCAAGTATCTGTTATGTTCTGAATTTTTTTAGTCGTTACCAATAATGTGCCCAGGACGAACATTGGAACTATCTGAAGAGAGTGTTTGGATTCTTGAAGCCCACTGAAAACAAAGACATTGTGTATGCCACAGAAAATTTGTTGTTATGTCGATGCTGATTGGGCAAATGACGATCTAGACAGGAAGTTAGTACAGGGTTTTATCTGACAGTGTATTGGAAACTATTATGTTGGGGCACAAGGAAACAAAACATGGTTTACCTTTCTTGCAGAGGCCCTTAGTACATCAGTTTGTGAATCATTATTACTTAAAGGAATATTAAATGACCTGGCTCAAAATTGAATCACTGTTCTCTTAGATATGATGTTAACCAAGCATGCATGAACCTTGCTCAAAATAAAAAAAAAAAAAAATTAAACATATTGATATCAGACACCACTTCTTGAGAGATATTATTGAAAACGAACACATTTCTCACAGGTATATCCCGACAAATGAGAAATCTGCAGACATTTTGACTAAAGCCTAGAAAAGAAATCAGTAGTGTTTATTGAGAGAGAGATTGTGGATCTCTGATTGTTAACAAGTGACTATCCTTACGTTAAACGTTACTTAAGTAGGTTACAGTACAGTGTTGAAAGTGGAGTGTCAGTTGGCAACACTGTATTATGACGTTCAGTTCTATATATTAATTAATAGATACTAGTAATTTTGTATACTTGTATAATGTCTTACAAGATCTGTAATAGGTACGGAATGTATTGAAGTTCTGTTATAACCGAGTGTAAAATAAGAATGAGTTGTTTCAACTGCTATGTTGTTAATAAATGTTTTCCAGACAAATATCAACTCTTATAATACAGACAACCACATTGCTATGTTGGTGCGTTTGCAGGTTCACGAGATAATAGTACATCCCACAGGAGAACAGTCCTAGTCGTCTCCAAGCCGGCTGGAATCGGAGGTCAACCATCTCCTACGCTATGCGCTCTTCTGTCATATGATGGGAAATTAAAACATCGAACTGGCATATACATCTTCATCATTCAACATACTACACAGTTTATTTGTATTAAAAATAAATATTTTATTAATATTTATCAAGAAAGAATTATCTATTTATCCACAATAACTTTTTTAATTCGTATCACTGGCATCATATACGGATTCGTTGACTTTAATAACAAAGTGTGATTATAACATATTTGTATACGAAAAATAAATACCATATATATTTACTGAAATACACAATTTTACAAAATAATGTATAATAAAATTAGTTCTTATTTACATACCGTAATGATTTCTACGCTAAGTTCATATTCCTCATCACAAGACCACTACAGAATGCAACATTAAAATACTACTTCCTTCTATACAGGTTTTTAGAAAACTCGCGAGAAATATTTGAATAAGTATGCTTATCTATCGGGAAAATTGTGTACATTTTTTGAAGTCATGTGAAATGGTTTTTCGATGTTGTCGTACTCAAAACGTAATTTTTAACATCGAATTGCTATGATGCTCTAGCTGAAAGTAGCTAGAATGTACCGTTTTCTTTGAAAACGTCCACAAAGATGCCACTGGATTTTTTTCACCTAGAGCGTTTATGTAGACGAATATTTTGAACATCTTTTCGTTTTGTTTTATGTCAACCCCAAATCATAATAAACTGCTTTAAAAATTATTCCTTCTAATTCCATAACGTTTTCGACATCATGCACGAGAATATATCTCAGTTACTAGTTGATCCAGGCTTTAAGATGGAATGTATAGTCATCATGTAATAAAGACACTTGTTATCACTTATTAAGTGAGCGTGGATGAATTAGGTTGCTTTCAAAACCTGATGTGTAACTTCGTAAACAAGAAGAGATCATAGAAGAAAACTTACCCACTCTCTTTTAATTAAAATGGATTTCTATATGTTCTGCTATATTTAAACGTATACCTACGTTATCCAACAAGACATCCAAGCCGTTAAATACGAAACATGGATGACGTAATGCATCAAACAGCTACCCGCCAATTCTTAAATTTGAGTATCACATGTTTAAAGTTTCTCAGCGTTGAAACATTTTAATCTTATGAAATCAACATTTGGAACTACATGCTATACAGGGTGTAAGGAAATTAACACGATACTTTGAGTGGTGTTACGTATTATTGAGATCTTAAACGTGTAAAAGTTTCAGCCTTCTAATCGTTCCCGTTTATGAAAATAATAGGGGTTGCCTCCCTTATATCGCATACAATTACGTTGGCGTTACGGTTTGTGAACATTACTTATTGTCTTATTGGGCTGTACACCGTAAGGAACAAAAAAGTTCCTCTTGTCGCAAATGCCTAGAATGCACTGTTTACCAGAAAATGAACACATTGTTCTGTACCTGGTATGTAGGCAAAATGTTCTACATCCGATAAAAAATGGGTTTGTACCATGCTCTCAGGAAAGTACAACCCGTGATGCGGTTGTTGAAGCACGTCGCCAAAATGCAGTTACATAAGCGTAAATACAAAAACATGCCTATGCGCGACTCGGTTAATTTGGCAACAACTGTTGTTTAGCAAAATGTACCGAATGTGGTTATTTTTAAGACAGGCATCCGCGAACGTCTATTTCGCTAAGAAATAAATAATATCGTGTCGGGGATGCACCCTAGGGGCGGGGATAACTCCAAACTGGTTGGTGGCATTCTAATTTTGCGAAAAAACTGGGGTTGTAATCTTTAATGGTGTCATGTACCGGATATGTCTCGAGAATACGCTTCTTAAACTGCTAGACAATGTACCACTTGTGGTCCGACATAACTTGTGGTTGTAGTTGAATGGTGCGCCGCCTCAATCTCTCGTATTATGCGAAACTTCTTAACTACGACATTTCGATACAGATGTATTGACCGCGGTGGACCTGTTGCATGGCCACCCCGATGCCATGATCTAAATCCTCTGGACTTCTTTTTGTGGGGGTACATGAATTGTGCTGTGTATCAGGCCCCAATTGTGGACGAGGAGGACTTGGTAGCAGGACTCGCAACTGTAGCAGGCAATGTGCGAGATTTCCCAGATATCTTTGAACGTGTGCGTGGGTCGCTACTGTGTAAGTTGAGACTGTGCTGCGTATGTGGAGGAGGTCATATAAAACACATCCTGTGATTTAGGTAATCAGTTATGGACTTTTCTGATGTACTGTAACGCTATTGATGTACCGATCCGACTGTGAACGCAACTTCGTACGTCCTTCATTTCTAGGCGTTGTGCACCAACATTTTTACATATCGTAGTATTGTGAAATTTAGGACAGACAAATTTGTAGGCCATGTTCATAAGGCCATACCGTTGAATACCGAACACCATACGAAGCATCTGTGTGATTATTTAAGACAACCCCTGTCATTTTTTAAACTGTACAGCTGACAAAACGTCCTGGCCGCAGAGTTGTCATTTCATAGCATTTCGTTTTTGTCATTCATCGGCATTTATGGGGGCCACTATGCTCCAGTGGTCAGGACCATATCCTCCCATCACGACGATCCAGGTTCGATTTTCACTGGGTTCGATCCCCGGTGGATTACAGCCCCAGTTTTTTGCAAGAGGGAATCGTGTGCGACGATGTCGCTGGTCGGCAGGATTTCTCAGAGAACTCCCGTTTCCCCACCCTTTTATTCCAGCAACGCTCCCTCTTAGGATCTAATTCCATTGTCACAATGCAGAGATGATGGCAGCCTAAAGGCTCAAAATCAGAATACCACTAACCAGTCTGGAGTTATCTCTGCCCTTAGGGTGCATCACCCATACGATATTATTTATTTCTTAGCGAAATACGTACATGACATTAGAATGTACTAAAGTATGTTATGTTGTTTATGAAGTTTGCGTATGCCTGTCTCAAAAATAATTAAATTTGGTGCATTTTGCTAAATTACATTTGTTGCCAAATTAACTGAGTCACGCATGGGCATGTTTTTGTTTTTACGCTTATGTAACTGCATTTTGCGACATGCTTCAACAACACTGCATCACAGGCTGAATTTTCCAGAGAGCATGGTACAAATCCGTTTCTTAGCGGATGTAGCACATTTTGCCTACATACCAGGTACAGATCAATTGTGTTAATTTTCTGGTAAACGGTGCATTCAAGGCATTAGCGACAAGAGGAACTTTTTTGTTCCTTACGGTGTACAGTCCAATACGATAACATGTAATGTTCACAAACCGTAACGCCAACGTAATTTTATGCGATATAAGGGAGGCAACCTCTATTATTTTCATTAAAGCGGACGGTTAGAAGGCTGAAACTTTTACACGTTTAAGATCGTAATAATACGTAACACCACTCAAAGTATCGTAATTTAACTCCTAACCGTTTTTTATTTTCTGACAAAATACAATTTTAAACTCGTTTTTCAAGGGCTTATTCCGCCCTTAATATTCACTTTTTTTAAAAAGTGTCCTGTATAATGTCGACTTCATTTTTCATGAGGCAACACCTCCCGGAGTTTGGGCTATTAATTTCCTCACATCCTGTATAGTGTAAAAATACCTTTTATAACACTGTTTCAAATCTGAAAATGTTTTCCTAAATACCAGTAACTGGCACTGAGCAGTTTGATACATAAAACAGTCCAACTATGAAGTTATGAAGTCTGATGGAAATCCCTGTTAGTCGAAGCGCGTAGCAGAGAATTTTAGTAGCGTAGGATGATGACACGTGTAAGAGAGCGCATATTTGTACACTGCGAGGAACATCAGCTCTCTTGGATAAGTTCTATGACTTGTCTGGTAACCAATCTTCTCTGCACTGCGCCGTGTCGTTATATCTATGTGAAATACGGGTGGTAGAAAGAACGTGGATATGTTCACGTCTTCGTGAGCGTTCGGCTCACCTCGGCCATCTTCGTGACGCTGGTGACAGCAACGTTATCCTTCGCAACCCCTTCTAACGTGCCTTTAGTGTCACACAGTCAGGAATATTACTGTGGCTGACTCGCAAGTTTTACGGCGTACAAATAGTTTGTATTTCTCTACGTATTTTACATTATGAGATGTTGGAGTAAAACCCGGATCGTTCACGCATTTAAATCCATTTGTGATGGATGCCAAGAGCATGATGCTGACATTTTTCATTTCATGTTATTGACGTCTGTTCTTATCATACTACACGTTTTATCCTAATACAATTTGATAATTAAATTTCTTTATTTATTTTAAAATAAATACGCACACATATATATATGCCATGTTACATTTGGTTCTTTGAGGACTAAAATATAAAAAGATATGTTAATCATTACAGTAACACCGCTCAATTGATTTTATACAATGGGCTTCGTAAATAGTTAGTAGAAAATTGTGGGTCTTAGACAAGGTCTCGGGATATTGATTTTTGGTTTATGTCTGCCATCATAAATTACGTCATTTGCTGTCACAATAGATTTTTATTAGAACTTTCTCAATAGGGATACGTTAGGCAAACTTACAATTTTGTTTTCGTAGAATATTAACGTCATCTATTTTCACGTCATAGTTTGTCATTCCTCCATTTTGGAGTCTTCATGAACAGTCACAAGGATTTAATAAAATAGCATGCTTGGAGTGGTAGGACACCATATATTCTATGTTTACCATCTTCTATATATTGTTTATGTTCTGTCGTACAATTTAATACATACCCTGCTCCGTCATTGGTTCATGAATCCTTCGATAGTATGGAGCAGTGGGTCGCCAAATCTTGACTGGTCAGACTAAGTTCTTATTCATAATTTCTTTAAATTTCTGAACACTAAATATGTCACCACATAAGGGGGGAAAAAAACTTTTTCGTAACTTGAAAGTAATAAGGAATTTTGTCATTCAGTAAGGATGTAAAAATTTATCAAACTCTCTGTACACCTCTATATGACATTGATATCGTTCATTGATAATCAAATTTTAAGGAGATCTTCCTAGATGTGACTAAACACGGACTACACATTGCAAACCCTGAAACAAACGGTTGATTACTATACACCATGAGCCAATTATTTTTGTTGCGTAACACTCCGTCTATGTATGCGCGCTAAGGTTCAACCACGACAGCATTCTGCCATGCTGCATCGCGTCTGTATGTTCGCACGATTACGCTACAACAGCAGAGCCGCGCCCTGCGGGGCTCCTCTGCGTTCAATTGGACAACAAGCTTAATATTGCTAGTCACGTCGCGCGTGTAGTCAAGCTAATTAATCTGGGGAGCCGGCTATCGCAGCGAGCAGTGTTGATCAGATAACATCATGGAGCGGTGGTCTGGTAGAGTGGCCGTGGTTACAGGAGCTAGCTCAGGTATAGGAGCCTCCATAGCGCAGCTGCTGGTGAAGAAAGGCATGAAGGTGGTGGGTCTGGCCCGCAGGGTTGAAAGAATACAGGTTAGTACGAACTGCAAGTATCATATATTGTATCACACTGCACGTAGAATGTATAGTGCCGTAGTAACTATACATAGTGCTAGTATATAGGAGCTGCCATAGCGCAGCTGCTGGTGAAGAAAGGCATGAAGGTGGTGGGTCTGGCCCGCAGGGTTGAAAGAATACAGGTTAGTACGAACTGCAAGTACCATACATTGTATCTCACATTCCAATGCACATTCAAAGATTATAAATTGTTATTGTGACTAAAGTGAAAAAAGTAGAGATAAATTCTCTTATATGAAAAGGGTTCAATTATAACTGACAAGCAAGAAATAATTACCACTGATGTGTGTAGTAAATTTACACAAATAATTAAACACAAATTTTTGTTAGAAGATATTACCTTGTTAACTGTTAGGAAAAAGAAATCTTAATTTTTTTTTTTCAAACAGTTATCAAAAAATCTTAATGAAACATATGTTCTCATTTTTATTTCATTACTATCTATAACTTTACATAAAACCTAGCTCTTGATATGGTAATTAACAGTGTGATTTGTAACTGAATCTGTAAGTGTGGCTTAGGATGTAACCACTACACAACTAAATGTTTATGAAGGAGGCAATTTCTCAAATGTATATTGGTTTTGTAAATTCTTGTCAAGAGGTCACTTTTTGTTTCGGGCTTCCCACTTGAACTTTTGTTACCAAAGTCTGGAGCAAGTTCTGTGCATCTCGTATGATAAATTTCCTCTTCTCTTTTCGTGTAAGCATAATTCTCTGTCGTTTATGAGAATTTTACACTAGATTGCAAGCTTAGTAAGACACCTGTGAAGTACAAAAAGGGGACATACCCAGTGTTGTCTATGTTGACATATTGTACATGTAAAATGTAATCGTACAACACGCCACTAATATTTCCGTCGTCGTTTTGCCTAATATTCGCTTGATGTGCTTATCATACGGCGGATTCCGGACATCCTGTGTAGTATATTACATAAGGTAACTGCTGCTAATACTACGAATATGTAAGTAGTTTGAATACATATGATAAACCTGACCAGGAAATACTTTGGCAATTTTGTTTCAATATGTCGAGGGCTGAACCAACAGGGTAGGCGAGGAAGGCGGTCGTCGCCATTAAGTACACGTGAGGGTTTGATGTCTCTCCCCACCTCAGTTATTTTCCTACATATTCCCACACTTACATAATTATTTAATGACATTGGTTTATAGATTCGTAGGGGAATATGTTGAAGATCACACGACCCAAATACCACACTGTCAGATTACAGTTACAAAAGTATGTTTTTAATAAAATTTCAGCCACCTTTTCCTTTTTTCGGCTTACAGAAAAGTCGGCACGTTCCTGTATGTGTCTCTAAATCTATGGCGGATCAGCCTTGCTGTTAGACAGTGTTTATTTGACTTGTATTATCAGTGGCGAGATATGACAGTGACTGCAAACATCTTGCCTTACACAATCATGTTTACGAATAAACCTTCTAACTAAAGTATAGATCGTTTCTCCCTACAGCAGTCACAGAAATGCTTCCGTTTAGTTTTGATAACTTAGAGATTGAGTGAAGAGGGATTAAATGGCTTTTTATCATCGATGTCTTCAGAGTCTGTGAGACTGAAGACCACACAAACATCCATGCTTGGAACCGGAATCGAACCGGGAATGCTTCGCACCGCAGACCGGTGACGAGTCGATTGCTCTATGGGGCCCGGCTTCTTTACTTCCATTCCATACAGCGGGAAACCAATCAAGATACTGCAGTTGCCAAGAGCGGTTTGGCAGTTGTGACGACGTGGGTTCGAATCCCGTTCCAGTCATCCAACTTCGATTTTTTGTTGGTTATCATAATTACTTTAGGCATTGCTGTATCAGCTCGTCCTTAATTGTCATTGCCGAATTTTTACCCACTATTTATTTATTTACTTTATTTTAACACGAGAAAAATTCAGCACCACTTCCGTTTTACAATTTGTCGTGCATATTGTTGACTACATACAGTTATAAAAAACACAGTGATTAGAAGAAGCAATAAGATACATAAAAACTTACGTGCCAAATTACAAGAGTTATTAATAAAGACGATTAAACTAAGTCTGTTACATAAAAAATATGAGAGTTTACAAATCGTGAGATATGTTATATAATGCTGAATTAGTCTCCTGTCATCTTTATATAATTGTTTTATTTATTTTCGATTTTGGCCTGTCAGTAGGAACTCTTTGTACTTTTTCTTAAATACATTTATTGATCCAGTTTTCTTTAACTTTGTGGGTAACTCGTTCCATACACGACTGGCCATGTAGCTGAATAATCGCATAAATGCTGTACTGTTGTGACGAGGTATTTGGGAGTTCATTTTATGTCTGGTGTTGTACGAATGGATAGACTTTAACTGTAGTAGTTTAGATGTTAAGAATTTTGGAACGTTATTGTCGATAACTGATTTGAGTTGTGTGGCAAAGTTAGATTGTCGTATGTTTTCCATGTTCAGCCAACCGGTTTTAATTAAGGGTTCTGTGATGTGGTCCCTTCGTTTTAGGTTATAAACCTACCTTACACACGCATTCTGAAGTTTTTGGACGCTGTATTGCAAAGAGTTGTCTATGCTACAGAAAAGGCCAGAGCAGTAGTTGAAGAAGGATAAAACAATGCTATCACAAAGCTTGAGTTTCAGGGAAGGTAGAAGAAGTCGTTTAAATTTATAAAGATGCTTAAGTTTGTAGTAGCCGGTTTGAAGGAGAGAAGAGAAATGTTTGTTCCAAGAGAGATTTTGATCGAAAACAATTCCAAGGTTACGATAGTTTTCGCATCTGGGAATTACAGTTCCATTAATTTTAATTTGTTTGTCAGTATTAAGTTCCGTTAGGATTTTGCTGGTTCCAATTGTCATGTATTTACATTTATCTGCATTCAGTTTTAATTTATTACTGATACACCATTTATGAAGCTGCTCGAGATCTTAATTAATGTTCCTTATTGTGTCCTGGATTTCTCTGGTTCCAGTCTCGATACATAACTGGGTATCGTCGGCGTATTGAAAGCAATATAAGTACTTGAAATACTTCGGCAGTTCTGCAACGTATAACGAAAAAAGAATTGGCGCCAGTATACTACCTTGAGGTACACCGGACTGTAGAAACCTTTCTTTAGATTTTAAAGTGCCTGTGGCCGTCTCTATTTCTACCTGCTGTTTCCGGTTACTGAGATAATCCCGGAACCATTACTGTGCGTTCTCTGTGAGACGCCAGCTTCTGCAAGTCGCGATAGTAAAACTTCGTGGTCCAGAGTGTCGAATGCCTTACAAAAATCTAAAAAATTTACTATCATTATGTTTGAGCTATCAATCGCTCTAAAAATTTTATCTGTTATATCAGATTGAGTCATGTATGTACTGTGGCCTTTCCGAAATCCAGATTGTTTGTCTAGGGCTTCGCTTAGCTGTTTATGCACAAGTTTTTCGATTATTTTAGATAGAGCAGGCAGAATGCTAATTGGGCGTAGATCTTTGTAGTCATGTGGGTCTGCGGTTTTAGGTAACGGGATTACCTTGGAAGATTTCCACTGTAAAGGGTAGGTGGATGATTTAAGTGAAAAATTGATAGTGTCCGTCAATGCTGGTATGCAGTTTGGTGTGCTGTTTAATCATGTTTATACTTATACCATCGCGTCCTAAAGCTGGGGATTTAGTACTGTTCACTGTTTTATAAACTTCAGATTCCCCCACTGCTACCCATTCTAGAACATGTTCATAAAAATTTTTATCGTTGTTTTGGGAAATGGAAGAATATAAGTTAGAGGTTTGTATAAAATAGTCGTTAATTTTGTCAGGGTTCTGCAGCTCTACGGGAACTGTCGAGTTATGGGGCGCAACTACATTAAACAGTTTAAGGTCTCTCCACAGTGTTGTTGGGTTTTTGTGTTTTTGAGGACAGTTTGTAAAGTAAGTGAGTTTGGAATTCCTGACCAAATACTTGACAAGGTTTCGAAGCTTTTTGTAATCGCAAAAATGCTCTTGCGTTCCGGTTTTAAGGTAAAGTTTCTTGGCCTTGTCCCTTTCTTACATATTGCCTCTTAGCTCGTGTGACATCCAGGGCACAGATTGCTTTTTGCGTTTGACACGTACTAGTGGCGCGTATTTGTTGAAGAGTGTATTAATATTATTGCTAAAATTATTTACTTTTTCATCAATTGTTCTGAAATTGTACACATTGATCCATGTTATTTGGTTGAGATCATGAGTGAATGATTGTACATCAAAATTATTGTAACAACGAATTAGCTTATATATCAGCATTGCAGTTCTGACTGGGAATTCATATGTTACATATATTAAGTTGTGATCAGTAAATACTAGTACCCCTTAGTCCGCAAGAAACTACTTTGTTTTTATCTTTGACAATTATTAAGTTCAATAAAGTTTCTGTAGTAAGTGATATCCTAGTCGGTGATCTTATTAACTGTCTAAACCATACGTTTTTATTATTTCGTTTAAGAATTTTGCGTCGCTACTGTTTGATATAAGCATATTGACGTTGAAATCGCCCATAAGAATAATGTCGTCGTATTTTTGCAAGAGGTGCTCGATTGTGAGTTCTAGATGTGCGAATTCTTTGTAAGAAATATTAGGTGGCTTGTATAAAACGCCGACAGCGATTGTTTTTGTCTTATTATGCAACGCAACCAATAATTCTCAATTGGAGTGTCCGAAATGTTACCCAGCTCTATTTTCTTAAAACGAATGCTATCGCTTACGTAGAAGCAAACACCTCCTCCTGACTTGCTAGTCATTCTGTCGCGTCTTAGCAAGGTATAACCGGTTATATTCACAACATGGTTAGGGATTTCTGGCCGTAACCAGCTTTCAGTAACGGCGAACGCACTGTAATTGTCCTGAATAATTATATAGCGAACATCGTCGACACACCTCATGAGTGACCTGACATTTAAATTACCTACCTTCGTGAGAGCTGTATTGTTAGTTGGTATCTTGCGCTCATCGTTTAGGTTGGTAACATTGCTGCTAGTAACAGAACTGGGAGAGACGGAGGGTTGTGGCTGAGGGTCATTTTGTGTTGGCGGGGGAAAAGAGGGGGTGTCTGGCAGCCGTCCCTGGAACGAGTGACAGCTTTACTGCCGTTATCTATTGTCCTCATAGAGAGTGGCGTATAGAGGTGTCCACTGCATTCTTATTTCCTGACAGGCCAGTGGATTCAGTATGACAGTACTAGTAACACATGACATAATGACAAATAACAGTGCGAAATATGATAACATTTGTGAATACATCAATCAACAGTTGTTAATACAGGCGTGAAATTTGCAAATATTCACATTCATAATAATTTTAAGTTAGTCTAATACTTTCAATGGAGTAAACATATAGGAATAAATAATTATTTGTTATATACCTAATTCTATTTTACCTTCCAGTGAGATAATATTGACGATTATTAATAGATATTTAGATGAAGCAAGGCTATGGAGTAATTAGAATACTATTTGCACAAGAATTTTAAGCAGTCTTAAGCTTTAAAAAATGTATATTTTAAATTATTTTATGTTACTAAAATATAGTTACAACATGTTCAGCTGATTGTTTTTACCTATAACTAATTTGCACGTTGAAAGACAAAAAAAATTACAGTAACAAAAGTATAGTTCTAGTGTTGTACTGCAGGTTGCAAAGTAAAAGGACGATAAAAAAGTGAGTTCTAATATTTGGCGTAAAATAACACAGTCAATATATTGCACACAATGTATAATTGTTGATTAAATATATCCCAAATTAATAACTTACTAAATTTATTGTTAACTAATGTACAAAAATGTCTCGCTTTGATTCAAATCAGTTAAAGCAATCATTGAGAGGGAAATAATATCATGAACATGTAGAAATCGTAAACATGTCCTTGAACTAACCTTACTGTTGTTTCAACGCGGTTTGTAGATCTTCTTTTGTTGATATCTTCTTTTTGGCTGTGCCTACTCTCACTAAGATGACTCCGTCAACTGTCCACGTGTTCTTCACGCCGAACTTGTTCACAACCTCTTGTAACAGCTGCATTCTTTGAGCAGTAAGGTCTTCCCGTATTGCAGTCCCTGTTCCCTTGAGGTGTCGTTTGCTGAGGAAAAGCGCTCTTCTTTTCTGGTAGCTTACAAATTTGACAATGATAGGGCGCGCTGTTCCGTCCTTCTTCATGCGTACCCTGTGGCTGCGATCTATGTCCACTCCCACCTGCTTGTCCGTGTCCTCCTTATCACGTTCCTCTATGCCGAAAATACGCAGGTTGTTACGTCGCTGGTATTGT
The DNA here is from genome assembly GCA_003012365.1 of Medauroidea extradentata. Lineage (NCBI taxonomy): Eukaryota > Metazoa > Arthropoda > Insecta > Phasmatodea > Phasmatidae > Medauroidea > Medauroidea extradentata. The sequence goes on along the minus strand of PNEQ01011271.1, from coordinate 30,895 downwards.
TCAAGTTCGTCATCCCTTTTTTGCACATTCCACTTTCAGTCTCTTGATCTCCGCTTCAAGGTCACACAGTTGCTTACTTAACACCTCGCAAGCACTCGAGTTAAATCCAATGTTTGCTTCCAATCGCTCTATAACTGTCTTTGTTACTATATCCGTAACTGCATGAGCTATTAGCTTGACAATGCCACTGCTTCCGAGAGTCTGTTCTACCGTGTTTCTAATGGAGTGGCTAGGTCATCACTCTGGTCACCCCTGGCTGCTGGAGACGTCCTTTCCTGCTGCTTCATGCCGATACAGTGTTACACTCGCTATAGTTTTTCACAGCTTGCCTCTAAAATAACTTGAAAATGTATGTTCACTATTAATGAGCCACTTCGAATCGTAATATTTAACTGATACGAACCTAGTTAACTTTTGCTTTCTACGGAAAAACACCTTCAGATACACTTTTCCCAGGAGCTCCCCGTAACGCGTGTTCTTTCAGCGGCGGTTATAAATGGTCTGAAACTGTGTTACATACTTATGTGTCTGATGAACATGTCACTAAAGTGTAAAACCGACATAAGAAAAAAATTCACCGGGTGGGTTTTTTTTTGGTCAGTATAGTAGCGTCATGGTTTGTTTGTTACATCTGGTAGCTCTCTCATGTTTGTTTCAATCGTATTGCTACCATAACATTCATTCAGTGTCGTGGACAAAGTTGTGAATTAATGGGCCGCGCACAAAACCCGCATCTTTTTAGTTTGCGACTTATGACATGAAAACGCAGTAAATTGTTTTATAAGAGTAGTAATTTTTTATTCAAGGAATAACGAATATGTATAAATTAGTTCAAGGTTCGTACCAGTTCATTTGAGTACTTCTTCAACTACAATTTATTACAAAATACATTTCGAAGGTTCCTGTTTGTCAGGTTTAATATGCATTACGAATGTTTATTATACTGGTATCAAAACTTACTAGGTATTCAAGTGATTCTAGCAAGGAAGGAGGACCACTGTAGTACAGTGGGAAGTTACACTACTTCAGACGACCCTTGTTCGATTATATTCAACCTGAATTTTCGTTTAAGTTGTGAACTTAATCGACAGAGTATATTCTCAAATACTTTGGTTCTCCCCACCATTCTCTAACGTCTGTGTTCTGTTTTAACTTTTCTTCAGCCACAGTGGCACTAATGACTTGCCTGATTTAGCATCAAAATATATCAAGCTAATCTTAACTGCATCGTCAACCCATTTTATATCTTGTTAATTAATGACGCTTGAGTCTGGTTGTATGTTGTATTAAATTATCGTTATTTTATTTTGTATGTGTGTTTATTTAATTTTTCTTGTTGAAATATGTGTCATATACAAGGGTAATTATTTATGTATTCATACCTCGTAATTTGCAGTGTTTCAAAATAATTTAACAGCTGTTGAAAATAACCTAAGCTACTATACAACTTTAACAAACCCAATGGATTATAGAATTACCATACTATGTTGCATGCGTGGGATCGTTCATGACAGATGTTTTCAGAACAGTACTAAAGTTAAATGCGGAACTAGTTCATAACAGAGACAATGAACACGCCTCAGAGCATTTCTCTGAACTAGGAGGTCCACGCGCCAAGATTTGGTGCGCGGATAATACATACGCCGGTCAGCAGCACCCTTAGCGCTCCGCTTATTTCCTTTCTCTCGCACACGAACTACAGTATTTCTAGTGAGCCATCATAAGAGGGTGATAAAGGACATAACATTTCTTGATGATTTAGAGGTCAAAGTGGAAGTAATTAGTGGTCAAAAAATTAATAGCATAAAATTAAGATTTTAGTGTGCTGTTTTGGAAAGATACTATTAGAAATCACTCTTCTTCCTCAAAACATTCAACCCCTTCCAATGTCAACTGCAGACACGTCAAACAACAAAAAATTTCCCGATTTCCGTTGGTTCCACGCAATATAGAACTAACAAACAATGCTAATAACTCGCGCGCGGCGACAGGTGTTTGGAAATCCCTGCAGCTCTTTAATAACCTCTGAAAAGACCTGGTTTCCAACATTATTGTGTCATATCCCACCTGACCTTAAATATATGTGTCCGTATAATTAAATTATGAACAGAAAGTAAAACATGGATTTCTATATTGTCTGAATTTCATTTCAACTGCAGTATTACACGAATTCGTACCTTAACACGCAATAAGCCGGCTACGCTCGCTTACAGTGTTACTTGTGTATTCAACTGTAGAAAGAAAAATTGCGTGTAAAATGTATATTGATTTCAAACATGTTCTAAAATTTGATGGTATGTGATAGTCAAGTAGTATGTTCATTAGAAACTACTAAATTGTTCAAATAATTCAATTAAAAGAATTGTTAAGCTAATGGCAAGTCAGTAAATTAGTTAAAAAAAATTAATTAGAAACAAAAGCTGATGATCGAATGACAGACAAATGACAAAGAGGCCTTTATAGTGTTTGTTTTAATCGCTTCTTCGCAAATAAATAGCTATCTATATTGAAATAACAATAAAATAATTTATATATTTGTTATTTTTAGCAAAATGTAACAAAATAAAGCTGTGTACTTTTCAAGTAAATAATTTTATTTCATTTAAATTTTCATAATTAATATTTTGAAATTATAGTTTTGTAAAAAAAATAAACACATTCAAGCTAGCTGAAATGATACGTTGAACACACACTTTCCCTTATTTTTAAAAAATTTTATTGCGAACATTTTTAAACATTTATAATTTTTTCTTTTAGAAAATTCAATTAAGATGTTACTAATAGCAAATGTATTAAACTGCTCTAAATAATTACCATTAGCAATGTTGTTGCATTTGAGTCTTTTAAATTTTTTATAAAGTAACTTGTTAGTATTTCGAACAGTTTACAGATGTTGCAAAATCCCATGTAAATATTCTAGGGAAACAATCCTCACGTGTAGAGGAACTAAAAGTGTTATGTCAACATAGGTACAAAAATGCACAATTTCTGCGCTACAGTTGGCAATACATTACTTATGGTTGATAGTACGCGGGTAGGATCATGTTGCTGTGGTGCGTCATTACAGCTGTACATAACATGTTACTGTGCCACACACTACGCCACCAACACACAGACTTCTGTAATGACACCACACAGCAACACGATCCTGCCAGCGCGCTATCAACCATACGCCATGTATTACGAACGGTAGCGCAGAAACGGTGCGTTTTTGGACCTATGTTCACAAACACTTTTTGTTCCTCTACACGTGAGGATTATTTCCCTAGAATATTGACACAGAATTTTGCAACATCTTGTGTATTAATCTTAAAAATACATTTTTATTGCTTGTGTTTATTCCTCAGGGATTTTCTCAATTTTGGAGTTACCTTTTACCAATATCATCGGTTCAAATATTGTTTTACTCGTGCCATTGAGTGAAGAAAAATCAATTCTTAATTTCTTAGAAATATTATATTCTTTGCAGGTATAAAATATACGCATGATAGTAAGAAGTGTCCTGAATTCTCCAAATTCAGCTGAAGTAATGACCTCTAATTGCATTGTGCATATCCCTAACATTATAGTGCATGGGCGATAACTCTGGTACGGGTGCTACAGGCGATGGCAGATGGCTTGATGGATGCTCCAGGGAAGTTGTTCGCGCTGAAGGCCGACCTGTCCAAGGAGGAGGACATCCTGGCTGCCTTCCAGTGGGTCAAGGACAACCTGGGTGGTGTGGACGTGCTGGTGAACAATGCTGGTGCTGGAATCATGACGCCCTTGACAAGTGAGTCACAGAGAGCTAGGGAATGATGTGTATTGCTCTCATACTGGACAGCGCCTGCAACACACGTACCCGAGTATTTATGTGTATATCTGCAACCCTGTAAAAGATTGCAGGTTTTCACGACCGTTGTTTAGAATATTGATTAGGAATATGAGCTTAAGCTATATATTCATGGCAGTAGCAATAATTTAAAATCTGTTATAGGCAATTCGAGTTAAAATAAGTAAATTTTTAATTCTTTCCTCATCAGAAACTGCTTTAAATACTGCTGTAGCGTGCCTTTAATTTAACTGTAAATGTAAGTTATGTTCATCTAGGCTTATTAGTAACATGGCAATGATTGTATTATGAAATGTTGGAAAAGTAGAAATTGACTGAGAGTGAATGTTCAAGAAGGCTTTTAAAAGTTCTTAATTTATTTTGAATATCGTATTGACCACTCGAATTACAGTTCCCAAATAACTCGCTTTCAGCATGGTGACGTACATGCTAATTTAATACAAAATATACATGATTTATCATGTTTATGAACATAAACATGTTCTAAAAGTTAGTAAAGAAGCGGCTGCTAAGAAATTAACTAATAATTGTTTTCTTATATTTATAGTAATTGTATAAACATTCCTTCACTTGTCTGTGCAGGTGGCGATACATCCGACTGGAGGAAGATGCTGGATCTGAATGTTCTGGCTCTCAGTATATGTACGAAGGAAGCCATTAAGTCTATGAAGGAGAGAGGTGTGGATGATGGTCACATATTCCACATCAACAGGTATCCACTTCCTGCGGCAATTACTCTGTGACCTCGGCCGTGAAAGAAAAGCGTGCTAGCCGAGCATGCTAGTCCAGTAGTGCTCGCAGGTCATACAAACCTTAACCTGCATTCATCCGACAAGTTATTTGGTATCCTCCCTCTATAATATGAAGTACCCATTACTCTGAGAAGTGCTGTTCATAGCCGAAAGAAGAATTTATCATACAGAATAAAATTTAAAATGTGGCAATTCTATGTCTGTGAAAGATACATCGTGAGACAGGTTAGTTTTATCCTACTGAGATGATTGTCATTGTGCCAGTATTCCTGCTCAGTACGAGAGGAACCACAGGTACGGGCCGCTGGTTCACGCACTCTGCCGAAAGACCGGTTGTGTGATGCTACCAGCCGTGGGATTATGCCTGAACGCCTCTATGGTAGTATCCCATCTGACAAAGAAACGATAACTATAGAGTCCCTTGGGCCGAAAGGCTCAACAATTAATCATACTAGGAGGCCTGCCTGGACGCAGGTCGCCGCACAGAGCCCTTGTGAACCACACCAATAGGTGTTGCGGGACACCACCGTGCACTCCGTGATACACTATGGGTCTGAAGTTCGGTGTTGGGACTCGAATCGTCTGTAGACGATGTCCATGAACAGAGCAAAATATTTATGTTCTTAAAATAAATTATTGACAATACTTTCTTACAAGCATGTATGTGTTTGTTTTGTGTATAATGTGTAAATGGACTCATGAGTGTTTTCGCTCTACATAATTCTGAATAAATTAATCTAATCTTACCTAATTTGGTACACAAACCTAATTCTTCCTTATATATAGTTTTGTACTGTAAATGAGTACAATATTATATATTGTCATGTTTCTTAACGCATCAGTACAAAAACATCGAGAAAACCAGTTATCGAAAGCTTTTAATTTGAACATTTGTTTAAATAAAATGTCACGAGAATTCCTTCACTGTTTTTGGTTACAAATTTCAATATTAATTTAAAAAGAGAGACTGTACAATACTTAACACTAGTCATTCCACGTCGTATTTGTGACCTTATGGTTCTGCATTCCCTCAACATCTAACATATAATCTGTCAATCTATAAGGAAATGAATCCTCTATTCACTCTGCAGACCTTTCAGTAGAAGGAAAAAAAAAAAACCAAACGAGACTTTTTTTTTACGAAGTTTGGGCAAATTTAAAGCTACCACTTAATTCTGAATAAAATTTAACTTTATACATACATATGTACAATTCTGAAATTTCACTTTATATATATATATATATATATATATATATATATATATATACAAAAATACATACATAATTACATACATTACATACAAACACACGACATACATACAAATCTATAATATGTATCTTTATATATACACACATGTACATAGCGAGATTATTTAAAAGCAGGTAAAATATTTTTTGAATACTAGCAAATTTTGGACATTGTAATTAATAAACATGAGAAAATCCACATATTTTATTCAGTGTAAGAATTTATTTTGGTAAAACAAAATAATGACATAATTTACTGTCTAAATACATGGGTTTGTATACATTGATTGAATTTTGCTGGCAAAAATCCTGCATTCTGAGACAATCACACATAAAAATCGTGTAAATCTACAACACAGCTGAACTATATGACAAAGTAGTGATGCAGAACCAACAGCAAAGGAGAATTATAGAGAAATTCGGTCAACCGCGCCAACAAAAACCAGAAAACTTAATTGATCCCTTTCTCATTAGTTTGTAAGTGTCTATATAGTTAATTAAACATGTGTGTTTGAATATTGCAGTTGCTTGAATTACTCCAGGATTTTCTTTTTGTGGTTCGGTTTGTGTCACTATTTTGTCGTAAGTTCAGCTTTCCTATTGTTTTTACACTTTTATTTGCGCATTAGTCTCATGGAACAGATTTTTATTGACAACAAGACAAAACAACAGGGAATATTTTCTATCCCATGATTTCTTATAAGATTCCATTAAATTGTCTGTAAGAAAATTTGTAGTATTAAAATTATAAGTAGGTAAAGTTAAGGTTGCATTTCCCACATATTTGACGTGCAACGCTAATGCGCCCAGAATCATTATACCGGATGCGGAAAAATTACACGTCTTAAATGTAGGGGTGGCTGGGGGCACTAAAACAAGTATTTTGAAGATAGGAACCATGGGTCTCCGACTTACTGTTAAGATGTTACACGCGTCCGAAGTAACGCGTCATGGATTGTCTACTTAATTTTACTACAAGAGGTTCTACCAGAACTTTTGGAAGAAATGCCGTTAAATGTGGTTTCAGCACGATGGTTGTCCTGCCCATTTTTCATTGGCAGTGCGTGCTCATCTCACAGAAGAATTTGGTGACAGGTGGATCGGCAAGGGTGGACCTGTGAGGTGACCCCCGCGTTCCCCTGACTTAACGCCCCTTGATTTTTTCTTGTGGGGGTTTATCAAAAACATTGTTTACGTGACCCGTGTTGAAAGCGAGGAAGATTGAGCAGCGTGAATCGTGGAAGCAATACACCAAATTAGAGACTTGGCCGGTGTGGTCGAACGTGTTCTCCAATCAATGTTACGTCGATGTGGACATTGCCGGGATGTCGGTGGAAGAAACTTTGAACATTTATTGTAAACTTTTGCATTTTCGTATTACGAACACCATCCCGGGTAAAACGTTTTCTTTTTTGTTTTTGTGCTTTTTTATATTTCTGCGTACTTTATGTTAATTCACACTCCAAAAATCGACAAGAAAGCACAGGTGTTGACGGCTCACAGCGCTGGCTCAGACGTAAACAAAGGCGCGCCTTGAAGTAGGCAATCCACGACGCGAATCTTCGGATGCGTGTAAATAACTTAACGGTAAGTCGGATACCCATGGTTCCTATCTACCAAATACTTGTTTTAGTACCCCCAAGCTACCCCTTCATTTAAGACGTGTAGTTTTTCCGCAAACTTGTATTGAAAGCAGGAAAGCATGAGCCTCCAAGCACCGTGCTTGCCTTCCACCAGCGGAGAAAAAGTTGTTTATATTTACATTTTGAATTCTCAGTGTTATTAGATTGGCAAGTGATAAAATTTCTGCCACTAGTTATGCTGATAGGATGGAGTCAAAATCAGTTACTGACAGTTATTGAGTCCAAGGAAACACACACGTAAAGAATCTGAAAACAACTGAAGTAAACGGAAACCAAATGCGTATTAATTCCTACAAAGAGAAACTACAACCACACAAAAATCCACAAAAATATACTTTGCCTTAAAATTATGTCAGTCACAAAAATAATACATTCATAATCAATCTGTTGCCATAAATTATGTTTACATTAAATTTGACACCAGCCCAACACCAGCGTAACTTGTAGATGAGAATTTTCCTCGCCAAACTCGCGTGTATGAAATAAACCTCGCCTAAGTTACCTGTACAGGTTCATGAAGATTGGTGACAGTTCCTTATGGTTGTTACAGTGATGCTGGTCACTACGTCACCAATTTTCTTGGCTGCTACATGTACACTGCAACCAAGTTTGCCGTCACTGCACTTACAGAAGGTCTGAGGAAGGAGCTGGTGTCTCAGAAGTCCAACATCAGAGTGACGGTGAGTGTCATTATCTTGGTTGACTGTACTGATCAGCAACTAATATTATGTCTTTTTCCTGAGGGACCGAGATAATGGTCGACCACTTTGCAGTCATTGCCCTGGAGCCAAGACGCGAGTTTCAAAGTGTGTTAGTGTCTATACAAATCCTCAGCTTACACTAAATGGCGCCACGGAAACTAAAAAGGTAGAAACATGGGTTGGACTAAGTCATTGAGATTTTACCGACACCGGCCCGTCTATGGCAGATGGTTTGTATTCATACTGGCATGATTTTAATTAATAGCCATTGTCGTATAGACGGGATTTTATAGTGGCAGCCTGGGTGAAGGTGTTTTGTGTGTTTGTTCGAGGTCTACATGAGCAGAGCGCTAAGGGCTGCAGTCTCTATGTCCAACTCAGTGAACTGGCGTGCAAGTCTTTCAGCAGATGGAATGCCTCTAGGAGATATTAATGACTATCCTATAATTCTGTGACGTAATATTAAAGATAATGGATGGTTTAATTAAACATACACACCCTTTTTTATAATTCTGTATTTGAAAATCTAATTTACAAATTGAACCTCAAAAGAGACGTTTATCCGATTTTTATGGCCAAAATAAACTTTAAAGATTACTGGAGCAACTGAAATGTGTATACGAACGCGTGAACTTTTTTTATTACTATTACTATGCGACTTTACTCACGCACAATAAGAAGCTGTAGAATATCACATATCGGGGGTAGCTCTTAACACTATCAGCGGCCAGAGGTAGACGACCACCTTAATGATTCAGAGATACTAGAGGTCTGTGAACGACAGCTTTAAACAGAACCAGATCTTTTAAGTTCTTAATAAGAATGTGATAATTTGAACGGATATACGTGTAAGAAGGGACCAAGAACAATTAATTTTGTTTTGGCAAAAGTTGTTGTCATATCCTGAGCAGCCTATTATTCATTTGTTTCCTAATCGTTTTATAAGAAAAACAAATTTTTCACTCACAAGGGTTGACCAATCACCTGTGCCAGTCGGGTGAATGCCAGCTTGTAGTTATACATAGCGCCTAACCAATCATGGTCAAACTTTTGCTATAATTGACAGTTGTTGAGTACCTCACTAGCTCGATGGTTTTTTCCGTAACGTCTCCGAGCGAATGCTGGTATTCCTTAACGCAGGTTGTGGACGCTTCATTGCATAGTTCAATCTCTAATAATTTTCTCGTCACCAAGATGTTAAGAGGAGTCCTCGACTGGCGCATGGACGGCGTTGCAGCGTGTATCGCGCATACACATTCAGGCGAAACTGCTTAAGTTATTCATATTCTGTTTACCTACGAAAAGAACACACACTTGAAATTATGCTTCTGTTTTTTCAAAAATGCTGCACGCTTGTTATAAACATGATATTCGGAACCTCTCAAAATGGCTAAAAACGGGCGTCTTAGACTGTTGTAACTTCGAAAATATTACATGAATTCGTAAAGTGCAAAACGAGAGGCATGCGTTGGTCTTTACTTATCGAGACGGTGATAATTTCCATGACAGTATGGACTGTCGAGAATATAGGAAGTTTGCGCACAGGACATAAAGCGTGTTTTAAACCATTATTCTGAAACTCCGCGGTTAGCAGTTTACAGTCTATAGAATCAAACGACTCGTAACAGTACTGCATGTGGCGAAGTTGAAAACTAGTAACTTGGTGCGATTAGTGTGTATCGCAATCATCTCCACCATATTGATTCGAGCTCGATTCCTGGCGGGGGTTTGATTCTCTTTCTCAGATTTTTTTTTGCACGTGCGATTGTTGCAAGGCCCCATTTCAGGTCATTGTACAGGGTTTGGTAATCGCCCACGGGCTCCCAGTCCAACAATCTTCTTTTGGTGAATGATCCCTGTCCACGGGGTTTATCCCCATTAGATGTATAATAGTAGAAAACACTACGGTATATTTTTTTACGTATATTTTAAAAAGTCTCTGAGATATATATTTGGTCTCAACAGCAAACGGGAAGTCAAACTTAAATAACCAACATCATATGTCTATTGTTAGAAAATTTAAATTTATGTTTATGTTATTTAGATGCCGGTTTATAAGTTATTGTCATTTGGGGGATTTGCTCAGATGCTAACTATATAGTGCGTTTTTGAAGATGGTTATTTAGGGTTAAATTCCTTTAATAGTTACGGTTAAATGGTTATTTACTATTACGGCAGTTACTCGGAATACAAACACGGTTACACTGTGTTATATTAATTTAGGAGGAGAGCGCAATATTATGAATTATTGATACATTTAATTAAATGGAGGAGTAGCACAGGGTTACTGCCAGATAATTAGATCTTACGACCATAACGAAAGCTGGATTGATGAGGACGAGCGTGCTCCCACCGGGACTCGACCCCCGAGCCCCAGAAAAGAACTGGACTGCTGTTGATTAGACTAGTGTTGGCAGACGATAGAAGCGGTTTACTTGGTAACAGTTCCATATATCGGCGTTACTGCGGCACTACTGTAATTTCTGGTGTATAAATATTGTATTTTCTTTCAGGAAACCCATTGTATACATACTACTCCATTTGCAAGAGGGGATCAATAATTTTATCAATTTTACTATTTTCAAATTTACTATGTTAAATGTAATACTTTGACTTTTTTATTTTATTATAACGGAAACTAAATTTTTAGCCACAAATGTACAGTTTTTAAATGAACTTTAACTTTAGATTATATTTACTCCCTTCCCTTCCTTATATGTTTTCCTCCCTAGCCACCGAGCCTTCAGCGAGGTGAGCAAAGGAAAAAATACATCATTTTGATGTGATATTTTCTGGATTTAATGTACTTGTTACACCTCAAAGAATTTCAACCAGAAATCCCCACATATTTAGACACTTAACATGTTCATCTGAATGATATGTGGGCCTTTAGTAAAAAGTTGCTTCCTTATGATTTCGAAGACGGCTTTAGACAAACACTAAGTAGAGGCACAGATTAATTTTTTTCTGTGGGCTTTGTCTCTGTGTTATTTTCGTGTATTCTCTGTTCCGGCTTCAATTCGCCTCATCAGCAAGGGACGTATTGCAAAGACAGAAGCTTTCAGCTGCCGCTTCTCAAAACCTAGGACAGAGTAGACAATTTGAGATATTATCACAATAAAGCAATTTAAAACATATATCACACTTATTTAAGATTTTTCACTTTGACTGTGTTTTTATACATAAAAAACTAATACTTTGACAGAATTATGTCTTTTAAACTGTATCAAACCAATAATTTGAAATTCCGACCAAATTACTTTCGATTCAAAATCTGTATTTATTTAGACACTCATCATCTCGTGTGAGTAATTTGTGACATCGTCAAAATCTATAGTATTAAATGTACACAAATAGCTACCCTCACACAATACACGAAAGATCATTCGAAATTTAAATAAAGTTATTACAAAGATCGCCATTATTATTCACAAAAAAAATTTAAATAATGTATCTGCTTGTTTTATCTACGTAAATGAATAATTGGTGTATATATTTCGGCACTAACCGGCACGTACTCTTGTGTGGCAGAGCATCAGCCCAGGTTTCGTGGACACTGAAATGGTAAGAGGAGCTACCATGCCTCAGGATATAATCAATGATGCGCCAATGCTACAGCCGGAGGACATAGCTGAAGCAGTGCTCTACGCCTTGTCGGCTCCAGCCAGAGTCCAGGTAACAACTACTCTCCTGTTGTCGAAGAGCTTCCTAGCTACCATCAGTCCCCAGATGGTCTCCCGCAATCTTCCAAGTGAACGCTATTTTCGGGACATTTGTCAACGGCGTGGTGAACACTTACACCATGGACCCTCCTTACTCACGACTGATCAGCATGCTTCAAGGACTATACCCTTCGTCAATCCTGCCAGTGTCCAAGGAATGTATTTTATTTCTTGAAGTACTGTCTGGTATCTTTCGCTTTTCTACGCTTTTTAGCACACAAGTTACCCAGTACTTTGTCTGCCCACCATTTATGTACCCTCACCTTTCTCGTACACAAGAGTGCCCACATATTTCTACTGTCTTGTCATTTCGATTCCGAAAATACATATAAGTTGTTCATAGCAAACCACGAATATCTGAAGGCCTTCCTGTCAATATTAATAACAATAATTAGTAAGCGTGGGCAATTATGAAGTGAGTAACCAGTGAATGGTCCTGGAGGATTTGGGTGCTGGTTAAGGCATGCTCGGGCGGCATTCCTCGGCTTTGATTTCACCAAAATTTCCTTTGTAACCCTTAAATTTTTCCTACTTATTTTCATAAACTTCTAGAATTTCCATAGATCCCCGTAAAGTTTTAATTTTCCTTAAAAATTTCCATAGTTTGAATTTTATCCCCGACTTGAACTTCCTCCTCCCGAAAATTATGGTTTCTCTCACCTCTAAGTGGATAGATAAACCCAAGGATTGTGGTTCTCTCTCCTCAAAATGCTTTATGACCTCAAACATGATACTTTCTCTCTCCTCAAAGTAGCTATAAGACCCAAAACTTTGTGGTTTCTCTTTCTTCTCTAAACAGCTACGTAACTCCAATGATTGTGATTTCTCTCTCCACAAAGTGGCTAGATGTATCCTAGAATTATGGTTTCTCTCTCTTCAAAGCGGTTAGACAACCCCGAGGATTATTGTTTTTCTCTATAAGTGGCTATATAACATAACCAAAAAGAGTGGTGTTTCTTCTCCACAGTTGCTAGTTGACCTTAAGAGGGCGTGGTAGATAATTCAACGCTAACAGCATTAATCTATAACTGTAGGTTTCTTGAAGCCAATTTGCGAAAATTTAACAATAGCAATCCTAGACAATAGTTTCAGCAAACGTTTTAAACAAAATATTTTCCAGTGTTGCGAACTTCTGAGATACAATCTCTGACGCCGGAACTTTGTGCATTTAACTGCGGCGCGAAAGATCACGCGTAACGAATTAGTAATTCTGGATAAATATTTTTTCATTAAGTTGGCAAATGCCATTATCTAGGATTGTCATTGAGTATTTTATCCCTATTGATTTCGAAAAAAGCGTAGAAATCAATAGCTGTATTCAGCGCTTATTTATCTACTTCACACTCTTAAGAAAGTGGATTTCTCTCCTCAAAACGGCTAGATGACCTCAAGAATTGTAACTTCTCTCTCATAAAAGCGCAGAATATTATGGTTTCTCTCGCCTGTAAGTTCTGGATGACCCTGACAATTATGGTATTTCTCTTCTCAAAGCGGCTATATGCATAAAGTATTGTTTCTCTTTCCTCGAAGCGGCTAGATGGCTTCAAGGTTTGTGGTTTCTCTCGTATCAAAGCGGCTATATGACACGAAGTACTGTAGTTTCTCTTTCCTCGAAGAGGCTAGGTGACTTCAAGGTTTGTGGTTTCTCTCTTATCAAAGCCACTAGATGACCTTGAGAATAATGGTTTCTTTCTTATGAAAATTGACGCACGACTCTGAGGATGATTTTTTCTCTCACCTAAAAACGGCTGAATGAATCCGAGCAATCTGGACCTGTTTCCTCAAAGCAGCTAGAAAACCACGCTCTTACGGGGTTGAATGAGGGCGGGAACTGAGCGTTACTACTAAAATAAGTTTATATTATTTAAGTTTGTTACATTAAATATTTACTTAAGACTTTTTGAAATTTTCAGTATTATATTAGTTACAATATGTTAAGCTTAAAATTTTATTTATTTAATGAAATATTTATATGGATAAATATTTTATAATTGGTTTTTTAGACGTTTTGATTTTATAAATAGTCATATTACGTGACTGCCTATTCAGTGCAATGTTTTAATCATACAGTTCTAGTGCTTCTTTCTACAAACGATTAGAAAATTTCAACATTCGACTGTTAAAATACAATCAAATGTGTTCTTTTTGGAAAATTAAATATGGTATCGCGTTGCAATAATTGCGATACACGGACGAGTTAATTAAAAAATATAGGATATATTAGTTACGTTATTTCGAAGTTTTACACATAATAAAACATCGATTTGTAACTAAAATTTAAATAAGTTAGAAACTTATGCTTAACTTTTGGAGATAACACATGTCTTTAAACTTTTTCTAAATTTTTGGCATAGCATACAGAACACATAATTTTGGTTGAGTTAAAAAATAATGTATTACTTGAATTGCAGTATTAAAGCTGGAGTGTGTTTGGTACGTTACGCAATCATATACTCACAGGTAATCGGCCAGTGAATATGTATTTTGCCTAGAGACAATAATGTGGAAGATAGATAGTAAGTCGATTTTAAAAAATGCACTATTAAAACAAATTTTAGTGAATGATCTAATTCAATACAGTAGATGTCTGAGCAAGTTTGAAGAGAATAAACAATAAATCGCTGTGGATAGTATGTACTTATGTCACATATTGATAACACTTAAAAGTTAATCTTTAAAACTAAAATAACATTATTGTTGATTATTTTTTAATTTTTCTTGAAATGTGTGTCTTAAAAATGGACAATGGGAAACTTTCCAGCGAACAGTCTATAGTCTGTTGCTTCTTGACAATGAAAGTTATGTCATGTTCGAAGTGAGAGATTCATAACTGTTCAGCTAATGAAGAATAGAAGAACAGAATAATGTAGTTTCGCATGTCAGTGACTCCTAAGATAGGATACTCGTATATATCTCATGGACAGGCAGACACCCATATATCTTGTATACCCGTGTGTTTGTAGGTTCACGAGATATTGGTCCGACCCACTGGAGAGCAGTTCTAGGTCTTTCCAAGCAGTCTGTAGTCACAGGTCAACCATCTCCAACGCTGTTGGTTCTTCGGTGACATTACAGCACTTTGAAACATCGCACTGGCTCAGTCTTCACTTTTCAACATACTACATAATTGAGTGGTATTATAAAATAAATAACTGAATTAAAATATATCAACAAAGAATTATCAATTTTCCTATGTTTTCCCGATTATATTTAATTGACCAGCAATATGTACAATTATTTTAACGGTCCTATCAACACAGTATTTAATTAATACGTTAAGACTTAAATTGAAATTTTTAAAAATAACCCGACTCACATGATACTAAATTTTGAATAGATCAAACCAGTAAAGTTGCTCATATATCTTCAACAACTGGAAAAGAACTGATGATTTTCAAACGGCTGAACAGATTTTCTTAAATCATTGCTAAGAACACTCTCGATCAAATCAACTTTCAAACATAAAAGCTAAATCAAAATAGGTTCATCTGTTTAAGAGGCACGATGCCACAGACAAACACACAGATGCACAGATACACTAGTTTAGCTTATAAAGCCCCTATTTCTACGTCGGGGTTATGCCCTCGCTCTTCAGTTTTGCAGTGGTTTCGAAAATATATTCTATAACGCAAATTATTGCATATATCATAAATCAATTACTACAGTTTTAACACTTATATCTAATCGTTTGTATATGAATTTTTCTGTTACAATATACCAAACGGATGTTTAGATTCTTGCCGCCTGGAAATAAGCCAAAACGAAGCAAAATATTTTTTTTTGCTAGCAAACGGTACGTTATTTCAAAAACCGCTCTGGCAGAATTATATATCGTATGACTGTACACAGTCTCAAATTTTGCCAAAGCATTTCGTTAAACAATATTTGAGTTATTTGTTGTTTGAAATAAATGAAAGACCTGGCGGACACAAATGTATCCATTAAAATTTCAGAAAATTTCAGGGTCAAATAGTTATAAAAATTGTAATAACTGCAATAAAAAAAATTTGGGTACAGTTTTGTATGCCTATTTTGTGGTTTTTTCTCATGGTGCCATCTGTTGGGCTCCGTACAAACTAAAAATATTTTTTTCAGCATTTTTGCTCGGAAAGCAGAAAAATAATTCAGGTCTGAAAGGGGTTTACAAACAAGTTACAAATATATCCACACAGTAAACTATATTTTAATAGCATAAGGTATTACAGAACCAACTGTTTATATTCGTACTGTAATGCTTTCTACGTTATGTTTATATTCGTCATCACAAGTCCATTACATTATGCAACATTAAAATACTGCGCCCTCTGTGCAGGTTATTAGAAAACTCACAAGAAATATTTGAGTATATGAATCTAAGTGAGAAATTTTGTAAACTTTTTACCGTTTTATGGAATGGCTTTTTTACTGTTGTCGTCGTAGCCAGTAAGTCCTTCCTAACATATTACAAGTTGCGCTTTGTGAAAGTAATCAGTGTGTTCATTATTTATTTCATAACGCACTCAAATATATCACTGGTGTGGAAGTCATCCATAATTGGTTTCATATTTTTCCCCCGTATGATGTATATTAACAATAACGCTACCGATTGGGCAGAAGCAGTAGTTTCATAAATGTTGTTTCTGATACACTGTTAACCAAAATAATTTATAATCACCAGTTGGGTACAGTTATGCAGGAAGAAACTGCACCATAGGATATTTTACATTGAAGAATTTACATCTACCAAGTGAAGTGAGAAGGATCGAACTCGTGTAAAAATATCTGTTGTAAATAAAAAAAGACAAAATAAAAATTTAATACAGAGTTTAGAAACACAAAGCAGAGCTTCGTAATATTTTAGTTGCCGTGAACTGTGAATTGGTTCTCTTTGGCGTACCTTGATCGATCCATTATTGCAAAAAGCAATATATCACGAGTTGAGCTGAGTCACACGTTGCAATACTTAGTTGTTACCATTTTTACAAGGTTCACTTCCAGATAAAATTACAGTGAATTTCTGAATAGTATACTTGCTCACTCTCAGAGAATTATTGACTCTTCCTTCACAAGTCATGACGTCATCATTTTGCTATGTTGTCATACATTTCTGTCCTCAAAGATAGCCAATGCCGATACTTTGCTGTTCACTCTATCAGTCGATTGCACAGTCCGTTGAGGAAATCCTTGAGCAAAAAAAATGAACTAAAGAAAGCTTGAGTAATGTACGAAAATATTTACTTTTTACTACACAGTCATAATACTGAAATACTGAGATATTCCAGTTACGGTGAAGTGTTACCACACTCATGGCGAAAAAAAATTCGTGTACCAACCTGTAAATGTAACGAAGATGTATATTATATTTCATTTTTTATAGACGAACTAGCATTTCGGTGAGTATATAATACCAAATTCGAAACTAAAATAATAAAAATACGTCGACGATTTTGTGTATAAAATGGTCTCGTGACGATTTTGTTTATAAAATGGTCTCGTAACGATTTGTTTTCAAAAATTTGCCGTTTCAAACAAGACATCGGTTTTTAAAGAAATGCTCAACGAATATAATCTCTCTCGTAAATACCAAAGCGTTCGTTCCCTAACACCATCATTGTGTAAGTTGTAAAAATAACATCAGCTTATTAAAAATAGTAATATTTTTTCCTGATTGACATGAGGCTTGAAGAAATCTTAAGGAAGTTCTGTCGACTCCTTAAGAAAATCCTAAGGTTTTTTATTTCACTCACTTGTCATATCTGCAATGAAAATCCTCACATTTTACTCACAGAGAATTAAGGTTTTACTCAATGGTACTGTGTAACCGGTCATATTGCCTTCAGTTTCTGCGTATCTTCAGTAAGGGCCACGTTATTTTTGACTGGATTTCTTAGTTTAGCTGTGTTTACGTAACCATTTTCAAGCCGGCATGATAATTTCAGCAGTCTTCGTTGTTGTGTTCAGTTTTGAGGCAGCAATTTGAACAAATGGAACACGTGAATCTAAAATTGACGCCAATAATACCAAAATAAAAAAGAAACAGACTAACGGGATGGTTGTACACCAAAATTAATGAAAAATATTTTGCAAATTCGTATGTCCACGAACACAAAATTTGAAATTGAAGCAACCTCTGTACACAAGTGAATTTGAGAAAATTGCAGTTGAACACCTGATGTATTTTGCAAATTATAATTTGTGTAATTATGTAGATTTGCACTATGTCTATCATGTACCACGCAGAAATACTGGAAAAGATTCTAAATTTGTCGCCAATTCATTTCAAAATACTTATAATATTTGCTTCAGATTGAAACAAAGGCTGTATTGTTTCGGCCAATCCAAGTGTATCTGTGTCCAGCTTGCACAAAGTCTAACCTCACCGCTTACTGATATGAACACATGTCTGCAGCAAGCCGCATAGAGTTTGTGTTGCTCTCTGATAACAATATTCCATCACTTTGTATTGAAGTCAGATACCGGTTCAACAAACACTGCTGCTACTGGGACAGGCACTCTACATTCTTCTCAAGTACTGAGATGACTAGTATTTACCTCACGGCTACTAGACATACCACTGCGAATGTCTGCTCGGTTATGTGATAAGATTTGTTAAACTTGTGTCAGTGATTATGTCTACCATGGGGTGTGGTGTCAGTACTACTCGACCACGACAACTAGTCCTCCAGTGAGGGGAAGAAGCGTGGGGCTAGTAGAAGGTAGAAACGTCACAGGGAGGGGGAATGTACTGCACCTGACATGAGTTCATGGCACATGGTTAGTGGAGAAGTAGCGGCAAGAACAGACTATCTGTGCCACAGTATTATGGTAGGTGCTGTGGCGTGTCACACCAGGGGCGCGCAGTGATCAAGGACAACATAGCAGTAGTTCGCTTTTCTCCCGTGGGACTAGTTGTCGTGGTCGAACTGTACCTGTGTGATTTGTTACATCTGGTAACCGCAAGTTCTTATAGCCTTGCGCCATGCTTTACATTTCTGTACTGTATGTAACACTCTTATAAAATTGATGTCACGCAGTATGTAAGGGAAATTCTCTTCTGTTTCAGTTAGTTTAGTTAGTTCTGTTAGTTTGTACAGTTAACTCCATAACTCGTTTGTAATAGCTTAAATTGTTAGAAGAAAACATGCTTCAGACTAAGATTTTATGTTTTCTTCAGTGTGGCACGACTGCTACTAACATAACCTGCACAGGGCCTCTCAAAATGGACAAATAGCGGCTTTGTCAGACTGCTATATATGTGGGGAAAAAACAAACAATCTGGTTTGTAAAACAGAATAGAAGAACCATTAGTTTGACTTTGCGCTGGGCGTTAGACAAACGAAACAATTTGATCGTTACGGTGAGTCCCTTATGCTATATAACACTGCACATTTATCCAGCTGACCGCTCATAAAGACAATATTACTGCTCACACATGCATCAGTGTCACCCGTATTGTTTACTTTTTTTTTATAAATTCCAGTGGGCTAAATAAACCATTACGACGTGATTTCTCATACGAGTTGGTTTTTGCAGTGAGTCATCCTCAACTTAGATAAAATTCTATAATTAGCATCCCACATTTATAAGAGCCCTAATACGCAACCACATTCACTCAATATGACTGTTGAGTATGGTGCATTACGAGTGTTATTGTGTGTGTAATAGGTTACAGGAATACATCTATAATGGTCACATTCACATTTTCAATGCTAACTATTTAAATAAAGATTATTGATTGTATGATAATATAGAGCGAAGATTTTAGTACTGTTCATGGTGAAAGTATTTTGATACTGTATGCGTTTGTTGTATTCCCAGTATTTTCAGAACAATTGAAAACATTACAAGGATGAATGGAAGCTTAAATAAACCAGCGATGTTTTACTACACAATATTACTTGTATTCAAGCATCAACAGTCACACGTCATCTTCACTTGCCAGGCGTCACGGAAATTGTGTAGAATATTTATGACATCCCGTGTGAGAACTGATACATTGGTAAAATATACATAGCAATAGATTCCTATTTTCAGTTGAACAGGGACCCACAGAAATAAGCAGTGTGCTTGGCGGCAACTTCTTGTGAATCATCCAGCATAAGAGGTTGAGGGTGACCTAAGATGGCCATCTGTTCAGTGTGCAGAATTTCGGACGTTACAAGATTATTCGAAAACTGCTCAGTGTGTTAGTTATATCTGCTTAGGAATAGAATTTTTTAAAAAAACGTTACACGTGTGTATATTTAAGTTCTTCCATGTATGTCAAAAGTATATTCTCACGCTGCCGAATCTTTTTGTTTTGTCGTCTTTTTTGGTAGAGTGAGGCGTGATGTTCCTGTGGGGTCGCCCTTACCGCTTTTTCACTTGAAGACCTCGAACGCTCAAAATACGTCCACCCAAGCTATCATCAACCGGGCAAGGCATCTCACAGGGACTTTCGAACTGCGAACCCGAAGATAACCGCATTTCCTTGACATCTAGCACGCAATGAACCCTACCAACGAAGAGAACGAATTTGCTAAATGCTCGTCTAGCTTTCGAGAGAACCTAGGTTCGACTCTCGCCTCCGACCATAATTATTTTGGTATTACAGAGTTTTCCGGATTCACTCAAAGCGAATGCTCGGATGCTTCCTCAATACAGGTCTTGTCCGAGTTTAGTTCGAATTTCCTCATCCAACCTCTACCATGACCGTTAAACTGTTCTTGGCCACCCAGAACACACAGTTATATCGGTAATATAAGAAATGACTCAGTTACATGAAAACAAATTTTATTGAAAAAGAAAAAACACGTCTTATTTTCTAATTAATGGCGACTTCATTAAATGTTACATTTTTGTTTCATTCTTTTACAGTAATATAATATACCAATTATAAAATACGCAAGTATAAACTTTTTTTTTTAATCACAGACAATAGCTCTTTCGAAAATCACTGTGTTGAATCAAGAATATAATAGGCAACTTTAAATATTAAAATCTATTGCAAAATCAATATACCAAATCGGAAATTTAGCCCACACTTATTTAATATATGACACTACATACACAAGCGAAAAACATCGTTGTTACTGACACTCCTGAAGTTGACCTATTTGAAAACTGAGTAATATTTTATACATCCAGATATTATGTATTGTATGACTAAGCAATGGACATTTATATTCCTGAACGATATAGCTACCTTTGATATGGACACATATTAGGATGGCGTTGAGCCATTTGTTAGATGACTGATCCAATTAATAGATGATACATGCTGGTGGAAACAGGGAGTGCCAATAGTAAATCCGTCATCCTCCTGCAACGTCCGCCACGTTCCCCACATATATTTAAGATTAATCAATATTGGAAAATAAGCTTGTGGACAATTTAGGAGTGAAAGATTTAAAAAACCAAGCAAAACTGGCCGATGTCCGTATATAAATACTTGGAGGAAAAATCAGTAAATACCCAACATAATAAGCAGATATATTTGGGATTTTATTGAATTACGATTCAGTGTACCGGTATCTTAGTTCACTTAAAAGGTTTCTCTGTGTGAAAATCTTCTCACAATTTTTGAAGAAATTGTGTAAACTTTTGTTATACAAATGTTTATGAAAGTATGATACAAACTTTGCGAAATGATTCCTTGTAAAATATTACGTAACGCTTTAAATTGCAAGTTTTTGTTTGGAGCAAATCTTAAGGAGTAATTCGCGATTGAATTTTGACATTGAAAAACCGCGTAGATAAATTAAAAAAAAAAGTAAGGAGGAATATATATTGACTTTTTGGGTGCGATTTAGTAATAGCAAGATCTGCAATCTGCGAAAAACGTTTTGAAATGCCTTTAACGTTTATTAGGTAATGCAGTTGCCCAGTCTTATGTGTACTGCGTGTCGGTTACCTGAAAGGCACCACATTTTCTAAGTCAATTTTCTCGAAAACGATTCACTTCAAGGTGCTGCAACAAGGTAACCTTTTTGTTATCTGCGGTCTCCTACCACAAATTGTGTGAATTAATGTCCAAAATCACAAAAATAAAATATTATATGCCAAAAAAAGTCTTGACCAACCACATTATTTACTACATTTGTAAGGTATTCGAAATCACTTTTTCAAACATCTCTATGTTACTAGGCCACACCGGAAAATACGGTATTTTTTCTGCTTACTTTTGGTTGTTGAAACAAACTTCGCGTTTTAATTTCAATATTCAATCGAAATTTCACCCGTAAGATTTGCGTCATTCATAAACTGGCGCTATAAAAGTTTACCTCATTTTCTGCAAGGGATTATCTCGCTAAGTTGGTAACACACTTTTATGAACACTCGATGTATGTGTTGCGATAACACTTTTTAATTTTCATTCGTGTATCCGTGAAGATTTCTGACAAGAAAATTATACATAAAGGGTAAGAGGGAAACGGAGCCATAAAAAGAGAAACACTTGAACGATGTCACTGTAATAGTTAGTAATCTATTAAACCTTGCAGGCAAGCAACCCGCAAACCAGCAAATAACACACAGTTGCAGATATCAAGGGGCAAACTAACAGAAACAGGTACTGCGAAATGCCGTCTTATTCAATATATTTAAACCTCACTCGTTCTCTGTGCTGTCTTCATGAAAGTGCACGCAAGAATTCTCACTGAATGATATATGATTTTTCAAGAATAAATATGCCGAACACCGCACTACAGTAACGAATGCAATAATATCGTTTTTCAAAACTATTATAGATCATTGTACAACAAGATCGAAAACCACATCACAACTTCCATTTATATACATATATAATATATATTATATAATATATAAGCGCTTATGAAAGTTCATTAAGGTAGGGTTACTCAGCAAAAATGTCAAGATTTTGGTGTATGGAATACTACCTCACGTAAATTTACCCGTGTACGTAACATCAACTGATGATCTCTTGGTCAACTACTAAAACTAATATTATATTAAAATAGAAACATAATATGTGTAAAGAATGTACTGTGGATGTAGCATTTAGTGAAATGTTTATAATGTGGATGATATATAGGCTTATTTTTTATTCCCGTCACTTAAAAACCTTGAACATCATTGCAGGTGTTTATAAAATCCTGGTGATCGATAAAACCTAGTCACGTGACCTTATTTCAGCGAGTGAGTTTTCTTAAGTTTCTTATATGTAAAGAGCAATTGCCCGCGTCTGAGAGGCGAACCAAGGGAACGATATGGGTGACACTTGCACGTTCACAGAGTCCACGTGTCAGATGATGTCTTAGGTCTGCGGGTTTTCTTGGGAATCTCCCCTCCCCCTATCCTTTCCTGAGATGTTTTATGTAAAAGTGGTTATACAATTGAAAAGTTAATAATTTAGCAAACTTTGACACTCGACGTTTGCGATAGATTTCAATGAATATCTCTTTTTTGGAGTCTTCCTACGGTTTGTTCTACTACAGGTATGAAAGAAAACATATGTACCTATGAGAGAGTTTGGCTCAGGGAAAATTTTTGCCGCCAGTTGCGCTGCTATCACTAAGCGATTTAATAAAATGCGAGACGGTAATAAAATCAAATTTAACTATACGCTTGGCAAAGAGATGACATTTCCTTTTATATTGAAGCAGAAATATTAATTTCGTGTTTTAAAGTATCATCTTCATGTAATTTTATATCCACAAAAACTTTGTAATTGGTCATTTTACTCCTCTTACCGATTCCAGAGCAACAAGTAGCAGAAATTTTCTCCGTGCCAAACTAATAACATTGATCTTTCTAACGTGAAGTAGTATTAACATTATTATTACACAACGGAGTCGGCAAAGCTAATGTTACGAAGTCTTGACTTTACGTTTTCGATAAACTGAAAACCTTAGACAATGTAAGATGGCCTTTTGCAGAGGACCAACATAAATGTTTGTTGCAATGAAAAATGTGTATTTCGGAAAACATTGTAAATAGCAATACATGGATAGATCATTCATAAATTAAATTTACATTGCGGCAAATGATCGCATAACTTTTCTTCTGCAAAGTTTTTTAATAAATGTTAAAAGTTGTTATAGTTGGGCTCATTTTCGCAACATTTGCGTCAAACACTTTAAAAACAAATAGTGTAATGGTTTTAAAACATAAATAATACACACATTTCTAAAACGATAATTTTTTCTTAACTGTTGCTACTTTTACTTTACGTGTATACTGTAACTAGGGGTTTTTGGGGCTCCGAGGACAAGAGTGATGAGGGATGGTATTTCGGGATTACGTCGTCGCTGCCGCCTTGGATTACGTCGTCGCTGCCATCTTGGATTGCATCATCGCCGCCATCTTTGAATATCACATCGCTGCCATATTGTACTACGTCATCGCCCCCATCTTGAATTGTAAGTTTCAAAATGTTTCAAAATTTCCAGAAATAAAAAGAATATTTAAAAATAATATTGGATCGCTCCGCCATCTTGGAATAATTTATAACCACCATCTTGTTTACCATTTACCCGCCAATTTTCAAAGTCACTAGGAGCCTGCCATATTTAATTTTTAAAATTCCTGCCTAATATTAGACTTAATCGTTAAACTGAAGTCGCTCGAATAATCGATTATATTTTCTATAAATGAACAATTAATCGACTCGACCAACATACCTCCGTCTTAATTTCCTACTTAACTCACTTCAGTTCGACTCCACCAGGCTACACGGGTGTTTAAGGGTGAACAATGTATGCACTAGTTAAGGGCGCGGTCTACCGCAATTTTTATCACCATTTATTTATTTTTTTGTACCAGATATTTTTTTTCTTATTTTAGACACAAAATGTGACAAAATTTGGCTCTAATAAAATGTTTTTATCTTTCATATTTTTCGCGTAACAGCTTGTTAAAGTCATATTTTGCACATTTCCGTTTTAACGACTACACTAAAACAAATTGATATAGGCCTACCATACTAAAAAAAATCACAATTCATAAAGACATTGCAGGCTACAATGACATGCTCATAAAATTAAAGAATAAAAATTATTTGTATGTTAAAAAAATTATTGCATTTTTAAAATTTTTATTTTCATTTTCAGCATTTTTTTAAAATTCAAATAATTTTTATTCTTTAATTTTATGAGCGTGTCTTTGTAGCCTACAATGTCTTTTTCTACTGTGATTTTTTTTAGTTTGGTATATCAGTTGGTTTTAGTGTAGTTGTTAAAACGGAAACATGCAAAATATGACTTTAACAAGCCATTACGCGAAAATTATGAGAGATAAAAAAATTCCATAAGAGCCAAATTTAATCACATTTTGTCCTTAAATAAGAAAAAAAAAAAATACCTTGTACAAACAAAAAAAAAAATAATGATGATGAAAATTGCTGTAGACCACGCCCTTAATGAGGTCCCCTATAACAAACATTATTGTTTTTAAATCCCTGCCTCTAGACTGTAAAATAGTCAAGTATTGACAAGTATTGTTACGTCATCAAAGTAATCATGATTTGTTTTTAATTTGTGCTTCCGTAATTATGTGTAATTATTATAGGTTATGTTTATTTTGACGCGCGACACCCGCGTCCCTCTACAAACGTAGCTTGTCGTGCACACCACACCCACTGATACGGAACGGCAGAGGTGGCAGTACCACCTCCACATAATGGAAAGCGCCCGACCACGTACTCGTAAGGTGTAGCGGCGTCCAGGCGCTGCCCTCGCGACGTCGGGTGGGTGGAGTGTGTGTGTCAGCCTATGAGAACTACCGTTTATTGGTAGGAAAGTGCCCCGTTGACGTAAACCCCAGTAAAATAGCTTTGAATGAACTCATGCCATCTTAACACCCCCGTGCTAGCTACGTCAACGCGGGTTACGCCACCAACAGGTAGCCGTCTTCAAAGGCCAGAGGTAACCTTCTTGTCGACTCGAATAAATATTCTTTAGTTCCAGGGGAGTAGGAACATTTCTGGGTTGGGAGGGTACATCTTGGAGCATCCAACTACGTTTACAGAGCGGGAGTTCCGGGGGCCCTCCCCCGGGAAAATTTGGTTTTAAGTGTCAAATGGTGACATTTAAGCATTTTTCGTACTTAAGTATGCTAAACGTTCTACTTGTTTGATTATTGATTAGCAAAATTTATAAATTTTTTTGTTTGTAAAAAGTTAAGCTCATTGGCAAAATGCAGTTACGAAACACAATTTTGTGATATTTTCACCGCTTAAGAATTAAGAAAGTAAAATATTTGCAAAAGCAGCATAAATAGGTGACCATATGACAAAGGAGGATTAAAATTAACTTACGCTCTGAAATAAAAATTAAACTTAAAAAATGCAGCACACACAAAATTATGTGTAGTTTGCTCTTACGTGTGTATAAAATAATAAGAAAGAATTCAAAGCTTTTGTTAGTATCTAATACTTAAAATTAATTATGTCAGTAAACCCGAGTGTGAAATGTGCAGATGAAAAAGTTCTTAAGAATTTTGAAGGTGGGGACAACTCTATGTCTAGAACTACAACAGCACAAACATCAAGCTGAAAACACCTTGCCGTGTATCAAGATGTAAACTCAGAAAACACAATACAAAGATTAGGTTTAGTTATTACACAAAAAACCAATTCAACTGTGGAGCTATCCTTGTGGGACACCGCTACAGCAAACAAGTATATTACATCGAATATACCTAGCAGTCAGAGAATGTCGCGCCGACAGCAAAGAGCGACAAATAAGGTAAGGTAAGTGGGCTGTACATCTCGTCGACAGCAAAGTCGATAAAGACAGTGACATACAACTTGCTACAATGACAGGAGCTGCGAGAGAAGTCAGCCATTGCCTTTGTCAAGGAACCATCACAGCATTCGTCTGATGCGACTTTGGGGAGCTTCAAGCATGTGCTAAAACTTGCAACGGGCGTGACAGAGCTTCTAGGTGCCAATTGCTAGACAACCGCTTTCGACCTTAGCACTCCGCGCATGTAGACGGTTATAACAAGCTGGCGAGCTGGCAATAAGCGAGCAGTGTTGATCAGATAACATCATGGAGCGGTGGTCTGGTAGAGTAGCCGTGGTTACAGGAGCTAGCTCAGGTATAGGAGCCGCCATAGCGCAGCTGCTGGTGAAGAAAGGCATGAAGGTGGTGGGTCTGGCCCGCAGAGTTGAAAGAATACAGGTCAGTACGCACTGCAAGTACCATACACTGTATTACACTGCACATATGTAGAATGTATAGTGCCGTAGTAACTACACACAGTGCTAGTATATAGGAGCTGCCATAGCACAGCTGCTGGTGAAGAAAGGCATGAAGGTGGTGGGTCTGGCCCGCAGGGTTGAAAGATTACAGGTCAGTACACACTGCAAGTACCATACACTGTATCACACTGCACAT
Organism: Medauroidea extradentata; assembly: GCA_003012365.1. Classification (NCBI taxonomy): domain Eukaryota; kingdom Metazoa; phylum Arthropoda; class Insecta; order Phasmatodea; family Phasmatidae; genus Medauroidea; species Medauroidea extradentata. The sequence goes on along the minus strand of PNEQ01011271.1, from coordinate 3,680 downwards.
ATGTAGAATGTAGAGTGCAGTAGTAATTACACACAGTGCTAGTATATAGGAGCTGCCATAGTGCAGCTGCTGGTGAAGAAAGGCATGAAGGTGGTGGGTCTGGTCCGCAGGGTTGAAAGAATACAGGTCAGTACACACTGCAAGTACCATACACTCTATCACACTGCACATATGTAGAATGTATATGCCGTAGTAACTATACATAGTGCTAGTATATAGGAGCTGCCATAGCGCAGCTGCTGGTGAAGAAAGGCATGAAGGTGGTGGGTCTGGCCTGCAGGGTTGAAAGAATACAGGTCAGTACACACTGCAAGTATCATACATTGTATCACACTGCACATGTGTAGAATGTAGAGTGCAGTAGTAACTACACATAATGCTAGTATATAGGAGCTGCCATAGCACAGCTGCTGGTGAAGAAAGGCATGAAGGTGGTGGGTCTGGCCCGCAGGGTTGAAAGATTACAGGTCAGTACACACTGCAAGTACCATACACTGTATCACACTGCACATATGTAGAATGTATAGTGCCGTAGTAACTACACATAATGCTAGTATATAGGAGCTGCGATAGCGCAGCTGCTGGTGAAGAAAGGCATGAAGGTGGTGGGTCTGGCCTGCAGGGTTGAAAGAATACAGGTCAGTACACACTGCAAGTATCATACATTGTATCACACTGCACATGTGTAGAATGTATATGCCGTAGTAACTATACATAGTGCTAGTATATAGGAGCTGCCATAGCGCAGCTGCTGGTGAAGAAAGGCATGAAGGTGGTGGGTCTGGCTTGCAGAGTTGAAAGATTACAGGTCAGTACACACTGCAAGTATCATACATTACATCTCACTACACAAATGTGGAATGTATAGTGCTGTACAGCTGCAATTAGTGCTGGTATATAGGAGCTTCTATAGAGCAACTGCTGGAATACATATTATTTTATCGAATTCTTGAAAAAATAATGTTAAAAATGATAACTGTTAGTAAAGTAAATTTCTGTCTTTTTTTACATATTGTTACAAGTACTTTCGCTTTCTTGAAATTGTCCATTTCTACTGTAACGTATACATCCAGTTCTTTGTAGTTTATTCTGTTTTGTCTGCTCGTTGCTGTAATAATTTTTTGTCCGTTGATTTGTACTGACTGGTTAAATTACTTTTGTTTAGTAACCGAAGTTATGTATTTGATTTTTCTTTGGTTTGCGTTTTGGTTCCTGGGTTCTTGTGCACGTAATTTTCTTGTAAATAGCTGACTGAAATCCTTGTGGATTTGTATATGTTTACCCTTGTGTGCCGGTTGCAAACAAATTCCTCTTGTTTGTTTATTTGTCTGTTTGTGTGTATTTTCGGTGTTTAGTTTTTTTTTAAATTAGTGCGAAGAACTAGTATAATTTTTAACACAATGCTTTTTCAATGTTCTAAACTGTTTGCAGTGATATCACCGCAAATTTATCTAGGTATTTTTCGGCAATATAATACACAATTCGCCCACAAATGCATTTAGATTTATTTTGGCTTATTTTCATTGTTTTTTTAAAATAGTTTCTATATTTTAGCAGCAAAATTCTACAACACTGAATGTGTTATTGCAACAAAAATATGGGCACAATTAAATGTATGTGTAAAAACAGTGAATCGATTTAACGATTTTTTGATATAGATATTAGGTGGTTTTTAAAAAGCATAATTTAAACCACTACAATACCGGGCATGGACTTCAGTGACTTTAAAGGCATTTAAAAAACTAATTACGAATTGCTGTTTAAGAACTTCTTCAAATTCTGTTTTAAGAGATGTAATGATTTGTTTTGCTCAATTTCCTGGAATTATCGTGCCTGTAAGATAATTCTGGTATGTGTTCTATAGGCGCTGTCTGATGGCTTGAAGGATGCTCCAGGGAAGTTGTTCCCGGTGAAGGCTGACCTATCCAAGGAGGAGGACATCCTGGCTGCCTTCCAGTGGGTCAAGGACAACCTGGGAGGTGTGGATGTGCTGGTGAACAATGCCGCTGTTGGAACAAACACCGAACTTTCAAGTGAGTTATGAAGCGTTTGTAGTATACGTTTCGTTCGTTATTATCGTATGCGCTGATTGTAGGTACTTTACAAAATACTGTCATACATCATCGTTCCAGGCTTGTGTGACGTTATTCGTGAAATTTTTGCTTAATTTACTTTTAACAATATTGTCGGTGTGGGATAAGGAATGAAAGATGAGAGTGGTGAGCAGCCCTACCTGGTATGGGCAACCTCTCTCATACGTCTGCCGTTAATACAGCTAATATACAACGACATAAAACCTGCCTTTACACCACTGAATTGTAAGATTAAAAAAAGTGTTAAAGCTCAAAAACCAAAATTGAAATTACATGGGCGAACCACTTCCACGATTATCTTAAGGTTAAAAAAAGGAAAAAAATAATAATTTAAGAAAAAATTATAATATTTCTAAATTTTACCATTACAATATAAAACTACAGTTTATAAACAGCTGAAAAAATTGTGTTGATTAACACTTTTGATACCGTATTTTATACCTGATTGAATTATTACTTATAACTGAAGATATTGTACCCTTAATAAAGTGTAACTTAGTTTTCAAAGAAGTTTCATTGTTGAACTGTCTCTAAATATCGCATGTCTAACATTTTGATTTTCTGTAAAGTAAACATCTTGTATGTTATTGGGCAAAATGTTTAAGGGCACTGGAAAATTGGTTGGAAGTTTTAATTCTATCTCTTTCGGTAATTTTATATCATGTTTTTAACACCCGACACATATAGAGGGGTGTTATAAGTTTGACGTTACTGTGTGTGAATCTGTGTGTCTGTCTGTAGCATCGTAGCTCCTAAACGAATGGACCTATTTTAATGTTTTTTTTTCCAAATCTGCCGTGATCGAGATGGTTCTTAGTTATGATTCAAGGAAATCTGTTCAGCCGTTCAAAGATGATGAGCTCTTTTCTAGTTTTTAACTACATATTCCAGGAAGTGTTGCTTAGCAACGATGAAATGAATGCAGCTAAGTAATCGTTGTTGTCATTGTCATCGTAAACGATGAATACTAAACATTTAATAGTTATGGTAATGCGTTTCGTAATCTTTGCAGTTCAGCTAAAGCATATTTGCCATTAGGATTATTAAATTACATTCTTTGATTAAGTTCACGAATTTCAACACCTGCAAACTATGTGAAGAAGTATGATTACTTATAGATAGTGTTGCGTGCCATGTACCTGAAGGCCAGTGGTCGGTGGCTGTTTCGTAACACCTTGAGGGCTGGCCGATGTTTCAAAGCCCGGGTGGCTCATAGTGGGAATCCCGCCGAAACTACGTCATAGATACCTGTCCCAACTGTGTCTTAACCCTTCGAGGGCGGCCGTCGTGACTACAAGCACATCCAAAACATGATGAAATATCTATTTTTAGACCCCTGTAATGCAGGGAACACCCGACTGTCTGGGCTAGTATAAAAGCAGATAATCGGCACATTGGAGGAGAGTTCGCTATTGGTAGTGCTAGAGGAAGGTGCTACGCCTGTGGAGAGAGACTGGTGAAGACATCTTGGTGACGTCAAAGTCTACTGTGAGGCGGCAGGGGGCTACCTTCGGAGCAGTGTTTGGCGATACAAGAGGACTGCTGCGGCGGGCTGACAGGCGAAGAGGAGGTGCGCGACGGGAGTCG